>PVLC010014882.1:0-38411 GCA_004027655.1 Graphiurus murinus
AAAAAAAAAAAAAAAAAAAAAAAAAAAAAAAAAAAAAAAAAAAAAAAAAAAAAAAAAAAAAAAAAAAAAAAAAGAGAAAAAGAACGACGGAAGAGCTGACCCAAGCGCCAACTGAAGCCTGCTCCTGTGACCCACCATTGTACAAACTTATTCCTGAAACGGGGCAGAGCCTTTGGTGTGAGTCGCCACTGTGAGCTAGGCTGCAGGAATGTGTGAGCCAGAAGTTCGCCTACCGCCTTTAAAGCTCAATAGTAACCACAGGAATGGCGTAGAACACGGCATAAAAGTATTTGCTTCCCAGGGAAGAGTATTTTATCACCTACAGAACATTGCTGGTGTATGGTGATAATAAAAAAAAAACCAGATGGACTTTTATGATTGTTTGAAGATTCCCCATAGACAAGGAACCCCTCCATTGCCTGCTGCTGCACCCCTCACCCCATTCTCCACTGGGGTTCACATATTTGCAGTTTTATATTCCAGACATTTAAGCTCCCAACGCTTCCTGCTCCTTACAAGTTCAGAAAACAGAGGCAAAAAGAAATACATTTTAATCATTGTGGTTGTTACTTAATAGTATAAAGGGCAGGCTGGGTGTGGTGGCTCATGCCTGTAATCCCTGTACTTGGGAGGCTGAGACAGGAGGATCGCAGGTTGGAGGACAGCCTCAGCATATAGTGAGACTCTCATCAACCTAGTGAGACCCTGTTTCCAAATAAAAAATAAAATCGGACTGGGGGTGTAGCTCGAAGGTAAAATGCCTCTGGGTCCAATCCCCAGTAACACACACACACACACACACACACACACACACACACACACACTAGTGTAAAGGGCCCCTAATAGTCATCTTTCTAGCTCAAGTACTGCCTCCTCTTGGAAGCCCTCCTGACCACCCCAGACTGCTATAGCAAGACCCTGTCTTTATCTGGGCATGATGGTGCATACTTGTAATCCCAGTACTTGGGAGGCTGAGGCAGAAGGATCATTTGAACCCAGAAGCTTGAGACCAGCTTGGTTAAGACAGCAAGACCTCACTTGAAAATACATACATACATGCATACATACATACATACGTACATAGAAAACCCTAACTGGGCCGGGCGTGGTGGTGCACGCTTGTAATCCCAGTACTTGGGAGACTGAGACTGGAGGATTTGGGTTCCCAACCATCCTCAGCTACTTAGTGAGGCCTTCCGCAAATTAGTGAGACCCTGTTTCAAAATAAAGGATAAAAAATAAGCCAGGTGTGGTGGTGCACGCTTGTAATCCCAGTACTTGGGAGGCTGAGACAGGAGGATAGCAGGCAGGTTCGAAGCCAGCCTCAGCTACTTAGTGAGGCCCTCCACAACTTAGTGAGACCCTGTTTCAAAATAAAGAATAAAAAATAGGGCTGGGGGTATAGCTCAGAGGTAGAATGTCCCTGGGTTCAATCCCCAGTACCACTCAAAAACAAAACACAAACCCCAAGCTCCCAGTCTTGAAGCCTTGGTGTTCCTGGTGAAGGCAGGAATAGCACCTTGCTGGCTGGTCCCCGTGCCCAGCATCTTTCTCCTCTGTGGCGGGTGAGGTGGAAATGTGCCACGCGGTTCTCAGAGGAGGTCGCTCCGCCTCCTCTCCAGACCTGCTGGACCATGATTTCTGGAGGCATTTTTGGTTTCGCCCCTGGGGAAGGGGTGTGTGTGTGTGTGCCGTGATCCTGGCATCCAGCGAGGAGGGGTCAGGGATGCAGATAAATACCCCCGAGTGTCGATGAGAAAGACTTAGCCCAAATTGGAGAAATCCTGTCCTCGGAGCCTGGAGCGTTCCTGAGAGGCCCTGGACAGCTGGTTTCCCTTTCCAAGGCTTGGAGAATTCATGGTCTTTGGGCTACCCTCCAGATGGCCCTGCCTCCAAGGACTCAGCACCCCAACTGAGGGAGCCCAGGGTCTGGGCTGTAAACTCCATCTGGGGGCTGGAATGAGGGTCCAGATTTGGGGCACCAAGCTCTGACTTTCCTGCTGGCTTTGCCTCTCCCTGGGTAGATGACAGGGCACGTGTGCCCTCTTCTACCTGGCTTGCCTTCCCTCCCTCCCTCCCTTCCCTTCCTTCCTTCCTTCCTTCCTTCCTTCCTTCCTTCCTTCCTTCCTTCCTTCCTTCCTTCCTTCCTTCCTTTCTTTCTTTCTTGCAGTACTGGGGATGGAACCCAGGGACATTCTACTACCGAGCTACACCCCCAGCCCTATTTTTTATTCTTTCTTTTGAAACAGGCTCTCACTAAGTTGCAGAGGGCCTCACTAAGTTGCAGAGGCTGGCTGTGAACCTTCGATCCTCCTGTTTCAGCCTCCCAAGCACTGGGATGACAAGGGTGCGTTACCACGCCCGGCTCTTCGGCCTCAGTTTCTTAATGTGCCTAAGGCAAGGTTTAGTGGCACCGACTTCCCCGCTGTGGTGGGGATTAGCTGAGGATTAATGAGGGCCAGTGGTGAGGTACAGGCCTCAACCTGCTGCTTCTCCTCCCTCCATGGGATTATGTGGCTTGTGGTGCCGGGGAGGGGCTAACGTGTTCTCACTCCCCCTGGTCCTCCCGGCCCTCAGGGGGAGGAGGGATGGGGAGTCCTTGGGAGTCTGGGCCTGTGGGTCTCTGGAAGCAGTCCTCAGGGGAGCACCAGGTCTAGAAGGCTCCTACCCACCGGGGCCTGGATGCCAGCTCCCCAGAAAGTAGTAATTATCGCAATCAAACAGTTGACACCAATTACGAGCCGGGCGCGAGGCGAGGGTGGCTGTGCCGGGCGCCTCGGTTTTGCATATCTTAATGCGGACTGACAGCCGCTGACCGGAGGGGGCACTGGCTGTGCCAGCTCTCAGCTGCTCCTGTGGCACCAATTTTCAAGCCAAACTACCACCAGGGCCCTCCTGTTTGCAGGGAAGAAGTGGGTCCCGAAGGCAGAGAGCCCTTTGCGTAGCCTGCAGCACAGGGGCGAGCGAGGGGACGTTGGGGCAGCCCTTTCTGGGGGCCCTGGGAGTGTCCACCAGCTGGGGGATTCAGGTCCTGCGGGAAGCACCTACTGCTCCCCTACGTCCTGGCCAAGGGGCCCCTACACACTCGGACGGGCGCTCGGGTTCATCTTATCCAACCTTCAGGTGCCGGGTCTTTTTTTTTTTTTTTTTGCTGTACTGGGGATTGAACTCAGGGGCATTCTACCTCCGAGCTACACCCCCAGCCCTATTTTTTTATTCTTTATTTTGAAACAGGGTCTCACTAAGTTGCAGAGGGCCTCACTAAGTAGCTGAGACTGGCCGCGAACCCGGATCCTCCGGTCTCAGCCTCCCGAATGCTGGGATTACAAGCCTGCGCCACCACGCCTGGCTTAGGTGCGGGGTCTTAACATCCCCCCACACGTGCAGTGCTTGAGCCGATCGGGTGAGTGTCTTTTAAGAGGCCAAACTCGCTCCAGATGGAAGACAGTCCTGGACACTCTTTGCGTGGTGAGGATTAAGCAATGGGGGTCCTGGGCCCTCCTCCCGATGGCTAGCCGTGCCCCAGGACAGCTTGGGGGACAGTACCGGCAGGCCAGCTTGAGGATGGGCTGCATCTGCATTGATACCCCGGGACCAGGGACCCGTGAACCTTGCTTTCTCGGCCTGTAAACTAATTTCGCAAATCAGGCTCTGATGAGGCCGTAGCTAAGCCAAGTCATCACGTAGCTATACTGGGACCGAGGTCTGCGTTCAGGCGATGAGGGGAGCATGGGCCAGCTCCCTCAGGGCTCCACCCAATTCCAGCGCCCTCTCCCTGACTGCCTGCAAACTCCGAGGGGACCCAACTGGTCCTGCACCCTAGCACAGCTCCAGGCCCTCTGTCGTGTGTCTTCTGTGCCACCACACCCTCGGGACACACAGCAGCTGCCCACGTGAACGTCACGGTAGACGGCCGCCTCCTGGCCATGCGAGGAGGTGGTTATTTATTAGAGTCCGCCGCACACCCCTGGAGTGTCACCTCACCCCCCAGCCGGTCAACCCCATCCCCATCTCTTAGGCTCACCTCTGACCTGTTTCCCCACCTTGTGAAAAAGAACCCCCTTTGAAAAACTGGGCATCCCCCTCCCCAGAAAAGGTGTTCGGCCGGGCGTGGTGGCGCACACTTGTAATCTCAGCATTTGAGAGGCCGAGACTGGAGGATCTGGGTTCGAGGCCAGCCTCAGTTACCTAGTGAGGCCCTCCACAACTTAGTGAGACCCGGTTTCAAAATAAAAGAATACAAAATAGGGCTGGGGGTATAGCTCGGAGGTAGAACGCCCCTGAGTTCAATCCCCAGTATGGCAAAAACAAAAAACAACAACAACAACAAAAAAAACCAGAAAAGGTGTTTGGACCTGCCCATTATTCAGTGTAAAAACAGATTCAGCAGGAACTGGGGTTATCAGAAAAGCTGGGACTGGGGCTGGAGGGTAGGGCAGGGCAGCGGACAGCCTTCGGATGGGGTCACAGCGAGTGGGCACTCACTGGCAGTCTTGCGAGCGGGGAGGGCTGGTCCTGGGCACGCCGGTCCCCCGGCTCAGCCAGAGTCCTGCCAAGGCCACGCCCCACTTCCCAGACATGGCCACTGAAGTCCCAGCGCTGCTCCCGGCCTGGACGGCTCCCTCGCTAGCACGGCTTCCGCGTGGATATCCAGCACCCATTTCTGGCTGTGCCTCGGAGTCCTGGCTCAGATCGATGATCCAAGAATCCCCAGCTCCAGGCCTCCTGCGTTTACACTTTGGGGCTGTTGCTGCTGATTGATTTGGGCCAGGTCTGAGGTCAAGGAATCTCGTCCCCGTGCTCCCTGCCAAGGCGGGCTTCCCCCAGACCCTCTGGGCTGCCTGCCTGTGTCTGGCTGCGGTAGTCATTGTCCCCGCAAAGCATGGCGCTTGGTGTGGGCGGACACTCCTCCTGGAGGGCAAGTGGAAGCGAGTGGGGTTCCGTGGGAGAATGAGGAGCCCCGCCCTTCGGTTGGGCCTCCGACGTTGGAGGCCTGGCCTGCCTCTCTGGGCAAGGCTCCTTGCCTGCCCCCGGGGCTTGGCCTGGAGGGAGGACAGAGAATGCACGTGTGTCGGCAAGTGCATCGTGCACTGGCTCCAAAGGACTGCGCGGATGCCTGGGGATTAACGACCAGACACAGGAGCCCTGTTCTCTCACCTACCCCCGCCGGCTCCCCACCCCAGGAACCAGAGAAAGAAAAATCTGTTGGAAAGGCACTTTCCCCCACCCCCTTCTCCTGCTTTCACCAACTTAAAAGAAAAATAAAATACATTCCAGGAACCAGGATGGCTGCGGAGCAAAGTCAAACCAGAAAACGCTTAAAGATGTTTTAATGACTTAAACACAGAGGCCGGTTTGTGTCTAAAAGTTTCCACATTAAAAAAAGGAAGAAGAAGAAGAAGAAGAAGAAGAAGAAGAAGAAGAAGAAGAAGAAGAAGAGCAAATTCAATATTAAATACCCTCCCGGCCCCTTCCCCAGCCCCTTCGCTGCCTGTCCAGGTTCCTGAAACCCTCTGGGCCACCCCACCTTCCCCTTTTCCTCTGCACCTCGACTTTCAGCTGTGGGTTATTAGCACCCGGTGTGAACAGAGACCAGGCCCCTCCATAAAGTTTATATTCACATTCCAAAAAAAAAGAAAAAAAACAGGGAACAGGGAGAAAAACAACACCCTGGGTACAGGCCCAGCTGCTCCTGCACACAGAGGCTCCTCCCCACGTCCAAGCTCAGGGCCAGAGGAACTGTTAACTAGCAGCTGACAGATTTTTACAGCGGGAATTAGACCCTCATTTGGTTCAGGATTAGGCCAAATCTTCATCTCAGGACTGCTCTGCCTGCTTGGGGCCCCCTTCCTCGAGTTGGGGAGAGCTCGCTGGGGTCCTGGCCAGCATTTTTCCTTTCTGCACTGGGGTGCGATGGGTCAAGGCGACAGAACAAATGCAGGTAACCGCTAAGAGGCAGGGTCCTGGGGTCCTGGACGGAGCTGGGAGGGCCCAGCTGAGGAGTTTGCAGGTCACGTGGAGAGGCAGGCACTGGCTTCGAGATTGGTCCAAGGGACCCCCAACCTGGGGAATAACCATCATGACTGTAACATTTACCAAGCAGTTATTAGACATCGAGCTCTGTATTGAGCCTTTTTTGTATTTAATCTTTTTTTTTTTTTTTTTTTTTTTGTGGTATTGGGGATTGAACCCAGGAGCATTCTACCTCTGAGCTACACCCCCAGCCCTACTTTTTATTTTTTATTTTGAAACAAGGTCTCATTAAGTTGCAGAGGGCCTCACTAAGTAGCTGAGGCTGGCCGCGAACCCTCAATTCTCCTGTCTCAGCCTCTCAAGGACTGGGATTGCAAGCGTGCGCCACCATCCCTAGGTTCCTGGTCCTCCTCTCACCCAGGGCTACGGGCTGATTGGAAGGTGATTCCCAGTGCGGCCCTTTGGGAGGTGCCGAGGTGCTGAGAATGGAGCATTTGTGAACAGAGGCTCCCGGGAGCCAGCTTGTCCACCCATCCCTTCAGCCGCCAGAGAAGACCGCGGCTTTGAAGTAGAGGACAAATCCTCACCAGACACCGAGTCGCTCCTGCCTTGACCTTGGACTTTCTAGCCCCCCAGATCTGCCAGTTAGACATCTCCGTGTATAAATGAACACATCTAAAGCTGGGCATGGTGGGGCATACTTGTAATCCCAGTACTTGGGAGGCTGAGACAAGAGGATTGCATGTTCGTGGCCAGCCTCAGCTACTTAGTGAGGCCCTGTTTCCAAATAAAGAATAAAAAACTCGGGGGCGTTCTACTTTGGAGCTACACCCCAGCCCTATTTTTTATTCTTTATTTTGAAACAGGGTCTCACTAAGTTGCGGAGTGCCTCACTAGGTAGCTGAGGCTGGCTGCGAACCCGGATCCTCTGGTCTCAGCCTCCCGAATGCTGGGATCACAAGCGTGCGCCACCACGCCCGGCTTGTCTTCTAGTTTCGGTGGAGTATGTGTTGCATTATTGTTAGCTTCGGTCATCCACTGTGCAGCAGAAGACCAGAACTTATTTCTCCTGTGTATCTGTCACCGTGTACCCATGGACCCACCTCTTCCCATCCCTTCTTCCTACCTTCCCCAGCCTCTGGCGAGGAAGCCACTATTTTCTCTCAACTTCTACGCGATGAGCTCTTTTAGACTCCACATGTGAATGCAGAGATGCAGCATTTCTCTTTCTGTGCTTGATTTATCTTGCTTAGCACCATGTCCTCCAGGTTACCGCCGTGTCATTGCAGATGACGGGACTGCTTTCTCTCATGACTGAGTGCTCTTCCCTTGTGCACACACATGCCACATTTCCTTCATCTGTTCCTCTGTTTTTTGTTTTTTTGTGTGTGTGTGGTGCTAGGGATTGAACTCAGAGGCACTCTATCTCTGAACTACATTCCCAGTCCTATTTTTTTTTTTTTAATTCTTTATTTTGAAACAGGGTCTCACTAAGTTGCAGAGGTCCTCACTAAATACTCACTAAATAGCTGAGGCTGCCCTCGAACCCGGATCCACTGGTCTCAGCCTCCCAAGTACTGGGCTGACAAGTGTGCGCCACCACCCCCGGCTTCTAATTTTTTTTTTTTTTCCGGCGCTGGGGATTGAACTCAGGGGCATTCTACCTCTGAGCTACACCCCCAGCCCTATTTTTTATTCTGTATTTTGAAACACGGTCTCACTAAGTTGCGGAGTGCCTCACTAAGTAGCTGAGGCTGGCCTCAAACCCGGATCCTCTGGTCTCAGTCTCCCAAATGCTGGGATTACAAGCGTGGGCCACCACATCCGGCTTGGCTTCTATTTTTTAATTCTATATTTTGAAACAGGGTCTCACTAAGTTGCAGATGGCCTCACTAAGTAGCTGAGGCTGGCCACAAACCTGTGATCCTCCGGTCTCAGCCTCCCAAGTACTGAGATTACAAGCATGCACTGCCACGCTCGGCTCTGTTCATTTGCTGATGGCCGCCTAGGTCGTTCCCACAGCTTGGCTATTGTAGGTGATGATGCCCCAGGCATCGTGGGAGGGCAGATGTCTCTTCAGTATACTGGTTCATCTCCTTTGGGGAATGGAGTGGATTGCTGGATAGTATGTAGCATCTGGTCACATCTCCTGGAGCTTTTGCTCAGGGGAAACCCACTGCCCTGTAAGAAGCCAGACTATTCTGAGACTGCCATGTTGTAAGGAAGCCCAAGCTAACCATGCAAAGGGGAAGGAGGGAGAGAGTCACCTGGCCAACAGTGGTGTGTTAGTGAACCTGTGTTCTCGAAATAAAGTGCCTTTGTTTATAGTGTTTGTTGATATCTGGATGTAACTAAGCCCACTAGAGTTGCTTTCGAACTACCAACGGTGCAACAACTGGCTTGCACACCTGTCTGCCTGTTTCAAATTGGCTGTTGCAGGCTGGTATAAGTCAGCTTTAGCACACCACTTCTCCCCAGCCCCCAGCCACACAAATCATTGCAGCTGAGCCCCCAGATACTGAGAACAGAGAGGGGTTGTCCTTGTTGAACTTGGCCCTAACTACAGACTCATGGCAGAATACACACTTGTTGTTTTTAAGCCATTAAGTTTTAGAGTGGCAAGCCGGGCATGGTGGCACACGCTTGTAATCCCAGTACTTGGGAGGCTGAGATAGAAGGATCCCGGGTTCGCGGCCAGCCTCAGCTACCTAGTGAGGCACTCTGCAACTTAGTGAGACCCTGTTTCAAAATAAAGAATATAAAATAGGGCTGGGGGTGTAGCTCAGAGGTATAATGCCCCTGGGTTCAATCCCCAGTATCTCAGATAAATAAATAAATAATAAATAAATAAAGTTTTAAGTTGGCTTGTTGTGTAGAAATAGCTAACCAGAAGGCATGGAAAGACAGGTATGCACATCCTTGAAGGAAAAGAAGCAAGCCTGAATTTTAGAGAATCAGTTCTTTGTTTTCTTTGTTGCCATTGAATTGATTCCCTGGAGCCCAAACCATATCTACTTAGAGAACTTTTCTAACGGGCCCTGTTCACATGGACGGCCGTGCGATGGACTGCTGCAATGGAGAGGGACTTGGGAATACTCTCCAGAGACTACACACGGGTGGATCATGGCCTGATTTGTTCAACACGGATCTATTTGTTTGGTGAAATCTTGTTTTTTAAAGATCTGAGTCGGGCATGGTGGTATGCCCCTTGTAATCCCAGCTATTAGCGAGGCGGAGGCATGATGGCTGCAAATTGAATGCCAACCCAGGGAACTTAGGGGGACCATGTATCCAAATAAACTGTAAAAAGGGCTTGGGGAGCCAGGCGTGGTGGCGCACACCTGTAATCCCTGTACTTGGGAGGCTGAGACAGGAGGATCACAGGTTTGAGGACAGCCTCAGCAAGTAGTGAGATTTTCATCAACCTAGTGAGACCCTGTTTCCAAATAAGAAATACAATCGGACCGGGAGTGTAGTTCGAAGGTAGAATGCCTCTGGGTTCCATCCTCAGTATCACACACACACAAAAAGGTCTTGAAGAGGTATAGCTCAGTGGTAGAACACACCTGGATTCATACCTCAGAACTGCAAAGGAAAAAAATAAAAAAAGGAACCCTCCAATTTAGACAGGTAAGCTTACGTTGCCTCCTCCCCCCTTGATCTTACACTTAGCCCTTGGAGGTTCCTGAGTCCTCGAACCCTGGGTTCTTATCCACGCGCTTCATTTCAGGTGTTGGGCAGCCAAGACTCAGAGCACGGAGTGTGGTTTGCTCTTGGGAACGGTTGCTCTCATGACCGGGGTAGGTCCTGAACCCAGGTCTCCTGACTCCTCACCTCCTTGCCTCCCGTCAAAAGGGGGTCACCACCGCCTTCCTGTCCATCCCCAGCCCCTCAGCTTGCCCCTGGTGCGCCTGCGCCCCCATCTAGCAGGGGGTTTCTATCGGCCGGGGGAGGGATATCTTTTATCCACATGTCAAGATCTGAAAATGGAAAAAGTTTAAGTACTTCCACCCTGGAGGATAAGAGAGCCAGGAGGGAATGCTGGGAAAACCTGCCGGGGGGGGGGGGGACGCCGTGGGGAGCTCACTACGCTAATAACCCAAGCTGCTGCCAAGTGGGAATTAAGAAGAGGAGGGCTCTGCCCCTGAGCGTGGAGGAGGGGCTAACCCTGTCCTCTGATGGATGGATGACATTCTAGCACAATGACCTCGGGGGACTCTGGGCTGGGGACGGGGCTGGAGCCCCAGCAGTGAGGGTTGGGTTTCCAGCTCTTGGAAGCTCCCAGGTGCCATGTTCTCCAGTTTCTTAAATTTGTAGACTTTAGCCGGGCCGTGATGGCCCATACTTGCAATCCCGGTACTCAGGAGGCTGAGATGGGAGGATTGCAGGTTAAAAAGCAGCCTCGGCAACTTAGTGAGGTCCTCTGTGACGTGGTGAGGCCCTGTTTCCAAATAAGAAATAAAATTGGGCTGGGGGTGTAGTTCAGAGGTAGAATGTCCCTGGATTCAATCCCCGGTACCACCACCAAAAAAAAAAAAAAAAAAAAATCATAGTTTTACGCCTGTGGAGGTCTCAGAGCGAGGGCCTGGAGCTGAACAAGCTCAGCTAAGCGCTAGGCTCCTCCCCACTCAGTGTTGAGTGACAGCCGGACGTGATGTGATGCAGGGATAGCCTGAAAGGGAAGGCTCATCCAAGGAGCTGGAGAAAGCTCTGGAACCTAACCCACAGGATGCAACTGGAGGTGTGTCTCCATCCCCTCCTTCTCCCCCCAGAACTGGACAGAGGGGTTAAAAAAAAAAAAAAAAAAAAAAGACAAAGTTATAAGATTTAAAGATTTTTTTTTTGGTACTAGGGATTGAACACAGGGATGTTCTACTGAGCTACACTCCCAGCCCTACTTTATTCTTTGGCTTTGAAACAGGGTCTCTCTAAGTTGCAGAGGGCCTCACTAAGTTGCTGAGGCTGGCCGAGAGAACCTGTGATCCTCCTGTCTCAGCCTCCCAACTGCTGGGATTACAAGAGTGCACCACCACGCCCAGCTTATTTAAAGATCTTATTTGGCTTTTAATTGTGATTCTAGAATCAGGTGATACTTCACTCCAAAAACCAGTGTAAGAGTCCCAGTGAGCGAAGCAGAAGAGGTTGCTTTTGGAGGCAGAGAAGGACTCAAGACAGCAGAAACAAACAACAAAGAATGGATTGGCTGTTCCAAAGTTACTTTCCTTGGAAGATGGGGACTAGAGTAATTTTTTTTTTTGTGGTACTGGGGATTGAACCCAGAGGCATTCTACCTCTGAGCTACATCCCCAGTCCTATTTTTTATTCTTTCTTTCTTTCTTTTTTTCCAGTACTGGGGATTGAACTCAGGGGCATTCTACCTCTGAGCTACACCCCCAGCCCTATTATTTATTCTTTATTTGGAAACAGGGTATCACTAAGTTTCAGAGTGCCTCACTAGGTAGCTGAGGCTGGCCACGAACCCGGATCCTCTGGTCTCGGCCTCCCAAATGCTGGGATTACAAGCGTGAGCCACCACACCTGGCTTCTGTTTCACAATTAAAAAAAAAAAAAAAAAAAAGGACTGGGGGTGTAGCTCAGAGGTAGAATGCCCCTGGCTTCAATCCCCAGCACCACAAAGAGAGAGAGAGAGAAAAAAAGGAATGTAATGCTATCTCTTAATTATTCATTTTCTGTGGTTTTAAAAACTTCTCCTGGTGAACATTACCAGTCCCCTTCCCTTCCCTTCCCTTCCCCTCCCTCTCAGAGCAAGGGGAGACTGCATGGCCTAGCTCACCTCCTGCCTACCTAGTTAGAGGGTCACGTGATGGATTCTGGCCAATGACACTGTAAGAGGAAGCAATGTGCATCCCGGCTAAGCAGAGATGGTGAAGACTTGAAAAGCTCCTGCAGGCTTCAGTCCCCGGTCCTGCTCACCCGGTGTAGCTGCCAGGGGTGGAGCCTATGACTGAACCCCTGAATGACCACGTGGAGCAGACCCTGGGGACCCAGTGAAGAGCGGTGGGGGGGAGACACAGCTTCTCTTACATACGCCATTTTGACTTGGGAGTTGGTACTTTTGAATAGCTTAGGCCATCCTTTTTTTTTTTTTTTTGCGGTACTGGGGATGGAACCTGGGGGCGTTCTACCTCCAAGCTACAGTCCCAGCCCTAATTTTTATTCTTTATTTTGAAACAGGGTCTCACTAAGTTGCAGAGGGCCTCACTAAACAGCTGAGGCTGGCCTCAAACCTGGATCCTCCAGTCTCAGCCTCCCAAATGCTGGGATTACAAGCATGCGCCACCACGCCTGGCTGTGACCATCCTAATTAATATATTTCTTATTATGAGAAATTTAGCGACTTCTGCCCTCTCTCCAAACCTCTTAATTGTGTCTCAATTTTGGATTAAGCTGATCTTCACCGGTATTGATTTAATGATTATGTAATCATGCAATCAGTATGCATTACATGGTCTTTCATGATCAAATCTTTTATTATAAAATTGTTTATTTTGCTAGGTTTAGTCATTGTCTCATTTTAAAACTTAATTAGTTCTCTTTGCTGTTCTGACTAGATTCTCCTCATCCTTCAGCGAGAACTTTCTACAAAATGTACCTTATTACAAATCTCGCCCTGTCACACTGTCGTATAATTTGTCAACCCACTTTTCTTCATCTCTTGGAGAGAACTCCAAACTTCTGCTGTGACACGACTGAAGTCTCTTTAGATCTGCTCAGTTGACGTCCTTGGTTTCTGGGTTCCGTGTTGACGTCTTTTTTTTTTTTTTGCGGTACTGGGGATTGAACCCAGGGGCATTTTACCTCTGAGCTACACCCCCAGCCCTGTTTTTTATTCTTTATTTTGAAACAGGGTCTAAGTTGCGGAGTGCCTCACTGGGTAGCTGAGGCTGGCTGCGAACCCGGATCCTCCGGTCTCAGCCTCCCAAATGCTGGGATTACAAGCGTGCGCCACCACACCCGGCTTGTTGACGTCTTTCTTGGTTGATTTTTCTCTTTTTGGTGGAACACATTCTCTAGTAGCTTCCTGAGAAAGAGTCAATAAAAGATATACTTTTAATTTATTTTTTTGTGGCACTGGGGATTGAACCCCAGGAGCATTCTACCTCCGAGCTACACCCCCAGTCCTATTTATTTATTTATTTTTCAGTACTGGGGATTGAACTCAGGGGCATTCTACCTCCGAGCTATACCCCCAGCCCTATTTTTTATTCTTTATTTTGAAACAGGGTCTCACTAAGTTGCGGAGTGCCTCACTAGGTAGCTGAGACTGGTGGCAAACTCGGATCCTCCAGTCTCAGCCTCCCGAATGCTGATATTACAAGCCTGTGCCACCACGCCCAGCTCCCAGTCCTATTTTTTATTCTTTATTTTGAAACAGGGTTTCATGAAATTGTGTAGAGCCTCACTAAGTAGCTGAGGCTGGCTGGGAATCTGGATCCTCCTGTCTCAGCCTCCCAAATGCTGGGATTATAAGTGTGCGCCACCACGCCCGGATTCTTTTTATTATTTTGAAACAAGGTCTCCATAAGTTGCTAAGAGTCCTATCTCAGCCTCCCAAGAAATGGTATTAAAGACATGTACCACCATACCTAGCTAAAGAACATCTTTATTTTCCCTCATCTTCTAAATTTATTTATTTACTTATTTATTTATTTATTTATTTATTTATTTATTTATTTATTTATTTTGTTGTACTGGGGATGGAAGCCAGGGACATTCTACCTCTAAGCCACACCTCCAGCCCTATTTTATTTTTTATTTGGAAACAGGTCTTGCTAAGTTGCTGAGAGTCTCACTAAATTGCTGAGGCTGGCTTCGAACCTGTGATCCTCCTGTCTCAGCCTCCCAACTGGGATTACAGGCATGCGCCACCAGGCCTGACTTTCCCTAACCTTGAGTTGGAATTCAGCAGTTGTTTTTTTTTTACTAAGAATGGAGACAACACAATGGGCGGGTGGGCAGCCCAGGGGTAGAGCGCTTGGCTAGCATGCTCCCGGGTCCTGAGCTCCGTCCCCAGCTCCACAGAAACAAACAGCAGGAATGCCTTCAACCAACTGCAGTGACGCCAACTACTGTTCCACCGTGACTTTGTCACCAGTAGACTTTGTCCCGTATTTTCCTATCACATTACAGTTGCTGGAGATAGCTCAAAATATCGTTACAGTCATCACTACTTAGAAGTCATGGTAGTCGTTAGACCTGCCACCGGAGTGCAGGTCATTGCAGCCTTCCTGTTGACAGGCAGTCGGGCACCGTGACTGCGGCTGGCCGTCGCTGAGGCTCGGCCGGGGTGGGCTCACCTGCTGCTTGCGTGGGAGAGCTGGCTATTGATGATATCCTGCCGTAGTTCCTATCAATTAATGTGAATTGCCCTCCAGCTCCGCGGCCGGGACTTCCGAGTGGACCCCTGTCACACTGCGTAAGGTGGCTGCAGCTCGCCCTGGGCAGGCGCTGTGAAGACCCCTGAAGTGGCGATGGTGGGGTTTGCTTCATGAGACCCAGGACCTTGTCTCTGGAAGGAGCTCACTCTCTTCCATGGCCTCTGCTCCCCGCTGGGAAACACCAGGTGGCTGAGGGGTTTTTTAATCCATTGTTTGTTAGAGGTTTGCAAAAATGGATGGTTCAAATAAGGATTTATTTTTTGGTCCATATTCAAAACTTTATTTGGGCCGGGGATGTAGCTCAGTGGAAGAGTGCTCGCTTGCCTAGCATGGTGAAGCCCTGGGTTGTGCCACAAACAAACATCACCGCAAAACTTTATCAAATAAGAATTTTCTGTCTCTCTGTCTCTGTCTCTGTCTCTCTCTCGGCAGCAGGGATTGAACCCAGGGGTGTTCTACCTCCAAGCTATACCCCAAGCCCTTCTTAATTTTCATTTTGAAACAGGGCCTTACTCAGTTGCTGAGGCTGGCCTCGAATCTGTGATCCTCCTGTTCCAGCCTCCCAAGTACTGGGATTACAGGCGTGTAATCCCATGCTCAGCTCAAACGAGAGTTCTCAACCCTTCTTAGTGCTGTGTGGTTTGCAGGTCGCAAGCATAGTCAATCTTTACACTGATATGTCTTTAAAAAATAAGTGTAATTTTAACTCACTGAGTTTTAAAATGTATTGCCTTACTATCTATTGAATTATTGAAGAAATACATATATTAGCACATCGTGAATTGCCTTCATATATGTATATATATTATATGTGAACATATATGTATATATATTATATGTGAACATATATGTATATATATTATATGTGAACATATATATATTCAATATATATATTCAGTATATATATACTGAATCCAGGAGATTGAACTCAGGGGCATTCTCCTTTCGAGCTACACCCCAACCCCTTTTATTTTTTGAAATAGGGTCTTGCTACAGTTCTGAGACTGTTCTTTTTTTTTTTTTTTTTGCGGTACTGGGGATTGAACTCAGGGGCATTCTACCTCCAAGCTATACCCCCAGCCCTATTTTTTTTTTTTTATTCTTTATTTTGAAACAGGGTCTCACTAAGTTGCGGAGTGCCTCACTAGGTAGCTGAGGCTGGCTGCGAACCTGGATCCTCCGGTCTCAGCCTCCCAAATGCTGGGATTACAAGCGTGCACCACCACGCCCGGCCTGAGACTGTTCTTGAACCTGCGATCATCCTGTCTCAGCCTCCCAAATACTGGGATTACAGGTGTGAGCCACCACACCCAGCTGTCTTCACGTATTTTGATAGTTAACTGTCTATATAGTTGGTTTGTCTTATACTACCTTTTTTTTTCTTTTTTTGTGACACTGGAGATGAAATCCAAGGGCATTCTACCTCCAAGCTACACCCCCAGCCCTATTTTTTTATTCTTTATTTTGAAACAGAGTCTAAGTTCCAGAGGGCTTCATGAAGTAGCTGAGGCTGGCCTCGAATCCGGATCCTCCAGTCTCAGCCTCCCAAGTACTGGGATGACAAGTATGTGTCACCATGCCTGGATCGTGCTTTGTTTTGTGGACTTAAAAATCTCATGAGAAAGGCTCCACCAGAGTCTAAGGAGGGACCTTATGGTACGGCTACGCTGCAAGGTGAGGGGAGCCAGGACCCCACGGGACAGGAGATCCACCTATGACCTGAACATCCACCCAGCCGTTATGGGAGCCCAAGCAAACTTTATGATTTGTTGTTATCAGATCATATCCTAAGTAACACAAAGCTTTGAGCCACCAATGTTCAGCTTTTTCTGGTTGTTGTTAGTTTGAGAAGTTGATTCTTTGCTTTCTCTGTTGTTCTCACTCTGCCTCATGAAATCCCTGGCCTACCTTTTTTTTAAGTTTTTTTTTACTTCCTCCTTTGGTTCTGAAATTTTACATATCATTCCTCAGAGTGGACTTTTTCCTCTGTTAATTATGCTGGGCTTCCATGAGCCTTTTTAGTCTGGCAATTCATGTCTTTCAGTTCGGGAAATTTTATTATCTCTCAGGCAATGTTCTGGTTGGCTGTGGCTGCGTAACAAATCACTCCTCCAACTTAAAGCCACAACAATCGCTTTTTAGAACTTCTCCTGGGTCTTGGAAAGCTCAGCTGGGTGGTTCTGCCTGTGGATTGTAGTAGGGTGACCGCTGGAGCTGGGGCTGTGGGGACTGGTGCAGTTGGGGTTTGCTGGACATGTTTCTCTGTCCTCAGGGCGTTCTGTATGGTTTCTGACATGGCTTTGTTTGGGCTTCCTCACAGTATGGTGGCTTCAGGACAACCAGAAGGCTTACAGAGTTGGCTTGGGGCTCCGGGGCCATCCTTCTAGCAAGTAAACGGAAATAACATTGTTTTTGGCGATGTAGCTTCAAAAGTCACACAGTGTCTCTTATGTTTGTGAACACAGTCATAGAAGTCTTCAAAGATTCGAGTAAAGGATTTTGGGGGTCACTTTTTTTTGGTACTGGGGATTGAACCCAGGGGCATTCTACATCACCAACATATACCCAAACCTTTAAAAAAACTTTTTTAATTTTTATTTTTTGTGGTACCAGGGATTGAGCCCAGAGGCATTCTACCTCTGAGTTACATCTCCAGCCCTATTTTTTAATGCTTTTTATTTTGAAACAGAGTCTTACTAAGTTGCGGAGGGCCTCATGAAGTAGCTGAGGTTGGCTGCGAACCTGTAATCCTTCTGTCTCAGCCTCCTAAGTACTGGGATTACAGACGTGCACCACCATATCTGGCTTTCTAAAACATTTGAAACAGCATCTCAGCATCTTACTAAGTTGCTGAGGGCTTGGTAAGTGGTTGAGGCTGGCCTCGAACCTGTGATCCTCCTTTCTCAGTCTTCCGAGTGCTGGGATTACAGGTGTGTGCCACCATGTCTGGCCAGGGGTCACTTCTTGATGGGGGTATAGCAAGGTTCTAGGAAAGGATACAGTACACTAGGAGATACTGTTGCAGCCATTTTTGGAAAATATAATCTGCTATAATTTTCTCCTCCTTTTTCCCTTCCTTCCTTTCTTCCTTTCCTCTTTCTTTCTTTTTGTGTGTGTGTGGTACTGGGGATGGAACCCAGGCGCATTCTACCTCCGAGCTACACCCCCAGCCCTATTTTATTCATTATTATTATTATTATTATTATTATTATTATTATTATTATTATTTTATTTATTTTTTTTTGTGGTACTGGGGATTGAACTCAGGGGCATTCTACCTCCAAGCTATGCCCCCAGCCCTATTTTTTATTCTTTATTTTGAAACAGGGTCTCACTAAGTTGTGGAGTTCCTCACTAGGTAGCTGAGGCTGGCCTCGAACCCGGATCCTCTGGTCTCAGTCTCCCAAATGCTGGGATTACAAGCATGCGCCACCACGCCCGGCTTTCCCTTTTTGTTTTAAAAAGTGTGGAGCACAGTGGTGCACATCTGTAAGGCCAGTACTGGGAGGCTGACATAGGAAGATCACAGGTTTGAGGCCAGCCTCAACAACTTAGTGAGGCCTTTAGCAACTTAGCAAAGCCATTTCAAAGTAAAAATATTTAAAAAGAAAAAGAAAAAGAAAAAAGGAAGGGTCCTATTCCCCGATTCTAGATCATTTAAATCTGTATCTGCAATCCTTTCTCCCCTAACTTTTGGTGTTTCCAGAACAGAGCCCCCAAAGGGCATCTGGGACATCCCAGCAGCTCTGCAAGCTGGGGACCAGCCCTTCCCCTCTGACCCACTGGGAGAGGGTCAGCCTCCAACACCTAGGGTTGTGCTAACTGTAGTTCCAAAGGGGATGTGGTATCGCTGCTCTTGTGTGCCTCCCCAGGGCAGCCAGGATGAGCGTGAGCTTCTAGCCTTCAGCAAGTTCTTTGCCACCAAATCCTCTCTGTCCTTCAGAACAAAGGGTCCCACTCTTGGTGTCGCTGATTCTTTGGGGCTGGATGGCTTCCGGTTGTGGGGCTGCCCCACATGGCAGAGCATTTACCAGCAGCCCTGATTTCTCCCATGAGATGCCCGTAGCAAACCCCTTGCAATGGGATAAGCAAAAACGTGCCCAGCTGCCAAATAGCCCCTGGGGCAGAACTGCCGCTGGTTGAGAGCCACTATTCCAGATGATGCTTCTTTTCTTTCTTTTTTAGGCACTGGGGATTGAACTCTGAGGCATTCTACCTCCGAGCTACACCCCAGTCCTATTTTTATTTATTTTGAAACAGGGTCTCACTAAGTTGCGGAGTGCCTCACTAAGCAGTTGAGGCTGGCTGCGAACCCGGATCCTCCAGTCTCAGCCTCCCAAGTACTGGGATTACAAGCGTGCGCCACCACGCCCACTGACTGTTTCGACCTTTGCTCCCTGTATTTGCGTGTTCATTTGCCTTCTCAGCTCCGCTGCAAGTCTTTGAGGGCAGGGAGTGAAGGGCACTTGTGGATGGGTGCCCCCCCCCCCCCCCCGCCGAGCACAGGGCCCCGAGGGCCAAACATGACCACTGACCTATTTCCCACCACTGTGGACCTGGGGCATTAGAATGTGTGAGTGTAACGCCAGAAGTGGTGGTGCACACCTGTAATCCCTGTACTTGGGAGGCTGAGACAGGAGGATCGCAGGTTCGAGGACAGCTTCAGCAAGTAGTGAGATGCTCATCAACCTATTGAGGTCATTTTCAAATAAGAAATACAATAGGGCTGGGAGTATAGCTCGAAGGTAGAATGCCTCTGAGTTCAATCCCCAGTATTTAAAAAAAAAAAAAAAGAGTGTGAGTGTATGGGTGAGATTGAGGATTTGGAGAACACATTTATAATTTGAGGCTTAAATATACACTTGAAAAATGCATGCGGCACAGGTGCACCTTTTAATGAACTTGTGCAACCGGATCAGGAGTCAGAAGATCACCATCAGCATGGACTCTCCTCCGCAATCCCCGCCACGCCCTCTGTAGGCGAGCACCATCTGCCTTCTAATTCACGTTGCTGCTGTTCAGATGTTTAGCAGGTGGAATCACGGACAATGCGCTCCTTAGCGCCTGGTTTCTTTTGCTCAACATAGAGTCCTCTATGTTACATGTAGCAAGAGCTCATTCTTCTGTTTTCTGTATAATATTCTATTATGGCTGGGCGTGGTGGCACACGCCTGTAGTTCCAGTACTTGGGAGGCTGAGACAGGAGGATCGCAGGTTTGCAGCCAGCCTCAGCAACCTAGTGAGACCCTGTTTCAAAATAAAATAGTAAAATCAGGCTGAGGGTGTAGCTTGGAGGTAGAATGCCCCTGGGTGCCATCCCCAGTACCCCCCCCCCAATTCTGTTGTGTAACTAGACTACAATTTATGTATCCATTTTACCAGGAAGGGTCATTTGGTTAATTCTAGTTTGGGGCAAATGTGAAGAGTACTGCTGTACTCTTTGGGGTTTGTTTATTGGCTTTTTGGTACTGAAGATTGAACCTAGGGGTGATTCACCACTAAGCTACATTCCCAGCCTTTTTTTTTTTTTTTTGCGGTACTGGGGATTAAACCCAGGGGCATTCTACCTTTGAGTTACACCCCCAGCCCTATTTTTTATTCTTTATTTTGAAACAGGGTCTCACTAAGTTGCGGAGTGCCTCACTAGGTAGCTGAGGCTGGCCGCGAACCCGGATCCTCCAGTCTCAGCCTCCCAAATGCTGGGATTACAAGCGTGGGCCACCACGCCCAGCTCCCAGCCTTTTTTTATTTTTATTTTTAACTTTTAAGATAGGGTCTTGCTAAATTGCCGGGGCTGGCCTTGAAGTTGCGATCCTCCTGCCTCAGCTTCCTGAGTAGCTGGGATTACAGGCCTGTGTCCCTGCTCCCGGCTGCTGTGAACTTTGGTGCACACGTCCTTTGGTGAACCATGGTCTGCACTTCTGTTGGAACTGCTGTGGGACGCGCGCTCCAGCTGTAATAGACGCCATCCAAACTTCCCGAAGTGTGTGTATCCGGAAGCTGTAGCAGCTATAATTGGTTGGCACTGCCCCCTTCCTTGGGGCTACTTTTCTGAGGATGTGGGGAGGCAGGGGTGGTTCTGCCTCCCTGCAGTCCTTTAGATGACCAGGCTTAACCGAAGAACTTTCATTGCAGGAAAGTGATGTCCGAGACGAAAGGGAGCGTATAGATTGGAAGTCTAAGCCTTTCAGTCTTCTCCGGGAGACACCGAGGTTCAGAGAGAAGGGTTGACTGGTTCAAGGTGGTAAGGCTCTAGCCTGGCCTAGAAGCCAAGTTCCTGGACTCTAAGTCCTCATATTGCTTTCTATGTGGGTATGTATATATGTATGTATGTACGTACGTACTGGGATTGGATCCAAGGACATTCTACCACTGAGCTGCACCCGTAGCCCTTTTAATTTTTTTTTTTTTTTAAGTATGAAACAGGGTCTCAGTAAGTTGCTGAGGGTCTTGCTAAGTTGCTGAGGCTGTCCTTGAACCTGTGATCCTCCTGTCTCAGCCTCCCAAGTACTGGGATTCCAGGCTTGTGTCACCATGCCCCACCACATACTGCTTTTTTTTTTTTTTTTTTTTGCAGTACTGGGGATTGAACTCAGGGGCATTCTACCTCCAAGCTACAGCCCTATTTTTTATTCTTTATTTTGAAACAGGGTCTCACTAAATTGCAGAGGGCCTCACTACGTAGCTGAGGCTGGCCACAAACCTGCGATCCTCCTGTCTCAGCCTCCCAAGTACTGGGATTACAAGCGTGCACCACCATGCCCGGCTCACAGACTGCTTTTTGAGCACCTGAAGCTTCATCTGGAAGCCGGTGGGGTGACTACATGCTGGGCTGGACCCTCTGGGATTGGACGTGTAGAATGAGTGTGTGTGTGTGTGTGTGTGTGTGTGTGTGTGTGTGTGTGTGTTGGGGGGCGGATCTGGTGGCTGGCTTGCTCCCCTTATTTTCCTTGAGCCTGGGTTGAAGCCAAGGAAAACACAAGCGGCTCCTCCTCCCACCAGGGAAGTCAAAGTGAGGGCTTTACAATTAGAGTCTGGAAAGTCTTCCTGCTCACCACCTCCCCCAGTCCAGGGAGGGGAGCGGCCCTGCTGGCTGGATGACAGGGTCCAGAGTCTGGGAACAAGATGGGCGTCCCCCTCAAGGGGCCCACAATCTTTGGTAAAACCAGACAGACCTTGGCTGTACACCAAAACCCCCTTTATGACGCACTGAAATCCCATCCACCAGGAACCTGGCGCGATCGAGCCTTGGGCCAAACTCCCGCGGAAAGGGCGAGGCCGGAGACCCGCGGCCCTTACCTGGAGCCCCCGACCTGCCCGGGCTTCTCTCTGCAGACGTTCCGCCGGGTTCCATTAGTACAGAAGCGGGCTAAGCTCAGAGTCGGGAGGGGACAGGAGGGGTCCCCCCACTCCGCCTATCTTTCCTTACCTTACACCTCCCTGCAGATCCGGAGGGCCCCACCGGGTGGCTGAAACCTAGGGAAAGCATTCAAGAGGGGCTGATTTTCTTTGCAAACTCTTTTGGCACCCCTCTTCCTCCCCCCTCCCCCCATCCAGCTGCCCTCCCGCCCCTGCTCCCGCGCCGGGCTGGGGCGCCAAGCTAAATCTGATCAAAATGCAATTGCCAAGTCGTTAAGGTATTTGAATTTAAAAAAAAAAAAAAAAACTCCCGAGAAAGAAAGTATTTGATGGCTAATAATCTCATTTCAATATAATGGGACCTTCTTCTGCAGAGAGCAAGACAGGTTAAGAGATATAATTATGACTTTGCAAACTCTCTCCCAAGCGCGGGAGACGCGCTGACAGGTCTGCGCGCGGCTGCGCCCGGCTCCGCCGGCTCCGAGGGGAGACGCTTTGTCTGCAGGGCCCGTTAAAGAGACATGGCCGGCATCGCCATTTAACTGTCAGCCTCGTCCGCGCCCGGATCCGCGTCTGCGGCCCGCGCGAGGGTGGGGGTGGGGTGCAAGAGGGGACCGGACCCGGGGCAAAGAGGGCGAGGAACTCAGAGCTGGGCTTTTCCAACCTGCTCTTGGGGGAGTTCTTACGGTGCCCGTCTACACCGCAGGGTCGCGGAGGGGCCACGACTGGGGAGAACTTAGGCGACTTTAGATTTATCGCCCCGTCTCCAGAGTGGCGCTTTCCCAAGGATCCGACAGGAGCAGGATTCTTTCCCGCTAAAATGGGTCCGTGTTCTCGGGTGCAAAGGAAACGATTTAGGAACTGGGCAGGGAAGGCACAGTGGTGTAGACGTTTACTTTTTTTCCTATTCTCTAGGCAAACTTTTTTTTTAAACTACAGTGGGAGAACAAGTCCCATTTGAAGTCCAAATAGGGAATCTTCAAGGAAACAGGAAGGAATTCTCCCGGGTTTACATCTCGCCCCTTGGCGAAAGCGCGAGGAAGGGGCTCTCCAGCGCGGTGCGCGCGAGCGCGTGCGGGGAGGACGGCGCAGGCCAGCGAGCCGCCGTGCCGCTAATGAGTATTGATTGCCGCTCAGGCTGGACACTGCAGGAACGTCAAGGCCCGGAGCTCCCGAGGCGCCGGGCCTCGGCTGCAACCCAGCTGCGCGGCGCCGCTCGGCGCGCGGGGGACCTGGGCGCGGGCTCGGAGGTGTGCGGGAGTGCTGGTGCGTGAGTGCACGCGTGCGTGCGTGTGTGTGTGTGTGTGTGTGTGTGTGTGCGCAGCGCTCCGGGGACGGCGCTTGGCTCCCAACTCTGCGAAGTCATCGGGAGCGGGAAAGCGTCGGAGCCTGCGCTTCAGACAGGCGGCCCGGTATGCCCGTCTGGCGAAAAGGAGCTGGGGCTTGGGGACCTCGGCCATCTGGCGAAGGGGAGCTGGGTTGAGGGGGACCTCAGCTGCGCCAGCCGCCAGCTCCCACGAAGCAGACGGGGGTTTACGATGGCCGCCGTTGCGCATGGCGCGGCCCGGCTCTGCCGCGAAGGAATTCGGAGCAAGCGGGTGCGCCGCCGCCCCTCCCCGACACCCAAGAGTTCCGAGGCTCCGGGCCCCCCGAAAGGTGGCCCGCCAGGGGGCGAGGCCGTGGCGCCCGCGAGTCCCGGGGCCACGCGGCGCCCGCCTTCCCCTCGGGCTGGAGAGGCCATCTCCTTCCCGCCGCGCGCACGTGCAGCCCCCGCCTCTCGAGGTGCCGCCGTCCTGCGTGGCCGAGCCCCGGACGGCGCGTCCTCCCGCCCTTCGGCTCCCCCTGGTGGTCCGGGCCGCCGAACATCTGGGGACCGCGAGCCCGGGCGAGAGCAGGCCCCGCCCGGAGGGTCCAGGGCGAACCTCCGCGCCCCACGGTGACCGAGCCTGCCCCTCGGGTCCCGTCGGGCCCACGGTGGCCGGACCGTGCCAGGCAGGGCCGTTCTCTGCGCGGCGCTTCGCAGTCCTCGCCGCACACTGCAGCCGGGGGAAGGGGGTCCTGGTACCAGCCCCCACCCCGATCCAGGGGGCCACGGTTTGCTCAGGCGGCGTGCCGAGGTCCCCCGTCCGTTTTCCCTGGGTGGTTAACGATCCCGGCCGAGGTCCGACGCGTGGCGAGGGCGCTCGGGGCTGGGCGGCGCGGATCCGGCCCGAGCGGAGCGCTTGGCTGGGGGAAGGGGCGCGCCGGCGGCGGGGTCAGGGGCGAGGGGGCAGGCGGAGGGCAGCGCGCCGGGGGTCGGCGCGGCGGCTCGGGTTACCGCCGCCCGGCTCTCCCACCCGCAGCTCGGGCGCGGCGGCCGGGCCGGGCTGCGGCGCTCCCCCGCTGTTTGCATTTCTCGGGCGGGCGGCGAGGCTCGGGTTGAAAGGAATTGCCTTCATTTGGAACGCTGTTTATTTTTCTTAACTAGCCAGCGCCGACAGACGACCCCCGAGCCCGCGCCGCGCAGGGTCCGGCCCGGGGGCAGCTCGGCGAGAGGGGCGCGGCGAGCCCCAGTCCTGGGAACGCGCCTGGCCGGCCCGCGGGGCGCGGGGGAGGGCTGGGAAGAGGTCGCGGCGGGCCCGAAGGTGACTCTCCACCGGGGAAGAAGACAGCCCGTCTGCGGTTACCTTAGCTTTGACCTTTGCCCGACGCGGGGCGCAGTAGTGGCGAAGCCCCTCTGGCTTTGGGGTCTGGCCGCCTCGGATTTCAGCTCACGCTCCTGGACGTTTAGCCCCGCAGCCTGGGGCCGGGCACCTTTGTGACCAGTCCTCCACCCTCCGAGGGGACTCAGTTCGTGCTTTGCCCTGCGGGTGGGCCGCCAGGCTTAAATGAGATAGAATGCGCCCTGAGCGCCAGGCCCGGACTTGCCCCGAGCCCGGGTGACGTCATCTCCTTTTTTATGGGGCCTGCGGCCACGCGAGGGTGGGTGGGCCGAGGGGCAGCCGGCGAGAGGGACCCCCGGGGAAGGGGCTGGAGCTGGAGGCCCCAGACTCCCAAGCCCAGGGACGCGGCGCCGGCTGGAGAGGGTTCTGAGCGCTTTGACAGGCCATGAATAAAATGCAAATGATATTCAAAGCGAGATGCTAATGAGGATCTATTCTTTGGGCGTCCGCAGCCCCGGCGCGGAGCTGGTGTGAACTCGGGGGTTCGGCAGTTCCAGGGTCTGTGTGTGCGTGTGAGTGTGCGAGCGCGCGCGCGCGCGTGTGTGTCGGCACGAGCCTCCTCCGGAATGCGCGTAGCGGGCTCCGGGTGTGCTTGCGCCGGCAGGAAAATGAGGTCAGGGAAGGTCGTTCCACTCTGCAGCATAAATCAAGGAGGAAAGGAGAATTGATGTGAGAGACGGTCCCCGGAGACCTCCCCGAGAGAGGCGGAGTGGGGGAAGAGGGAGGCGAGGAAAGTTCTGCCTCCAACAGGCGAGAAGGGGGCCCCGCGCTCTCCCTCCCGGCGCCCCAGGCCCAGCCAGAGGCGTCCCGAGCCCCACCCTCCTCCCGCAGCCCCCCAACCTTTTCCTCTCCTGTTGACGGCCTCCAGCTTAAATGTTTCTTGTCTGAACAGCGAATCTCTGCGCCCGGCGTTCCCCAGCACGTGTAAGCGCCCACGCGCGCACTTGTTACACGCGGGGACGCCCTGCGGGGATCCGAATGAGCCCCGGCCCGAGGACCCCCGCTATCTCGCGGCCTGTTTCCCTGCAGTCCGCCTCCCGGTCTCCCCAACATCCCAGTACTGCCCCCTCTCTTGCTCCTTGGTCGCTGGGGGCCGCCGGGCCCTGCGCTAGGGCCTCCCGGCGGGGGATGTCGGGACGCTCAGGCTGCCCAGGAGCCAGAACAGAGGCACAAGTCCCTGGCGACCCCGCTCGCAGTACACGAGGTGCCAGATGGCACCAGCCAGTGGTGGGAGATGAAAGGTGGGTATTTATTGCCCGCTACTCCCGGGAGTCTTTGAGGCTCGGATCCGGAAGGAGGAGTCGGGAGGGGGCATAGGTAGGGGCTGGGGAGCACCTCTGTAGTGGCCTGGCTGACGTGCTTCCTGCTGGCATCACGGATCGAGGTCGCTTGCTGCTTTGGGAATGTGAAGAGCCGGGCTGGGCATGGTGGCACACGCTTGTGATCCCAGCACTTGGGAGGCTGAGACAGGAGGATCCTGGTTTGTGACCAGCCTCAGCTACTTAGTGAGGCCCTCTGCAAGGTAGTGAGACCCTGTTTCAAAATAAAGAATAAAAAATGGGTTTGGAGGTGTAGCTCGGAGGTAGAAGCCCCTGGGTTCAATCCCCAGTACAAAAAAAAAAAAAAAAAAAGAATGTGGAGAGAGTCAGGGAGACAGGAACCGCCTCCCTCTGATCTGCACAGGATAACACATTTCAAATTAAATTTACAAAGAGCCGTCACCACTGCGGAGCTTTCCACAGTCTCCACACTTGGTAAATTGACTCGGTCATTAAGTCACGCATCCATTCGACAGACATTTAGGAAGTTCCTATCAAGTGTCAGAGCAACAGGAGGATGAGCTCCTGGCCCTGGGGGCGCTGCCTTTGTCAGGGGACCGGGCGCCGGGCACTGGAGACTTTGTGCCTGACAGGAAGAGAAGGCTGAGTCAGGAGGGCCTCTGGGGAGGAGGCAGAGACCAGAAGGAAGCCGTGAGGCAGGAGGGGAGGACGGAGGATGGAGGGGGAGGTCAAGGCAGGCGCAGGGCCGGCCATGGCTCTCTAGGATTCTGTGGGCCATGCCAGGCAGCCTGGGATTACACAGTAGGCACAATGCAAAGCCACTGCAGTGTTTTTTTTTTTTTTTTTTAAGGCAACAAGGCAATCTGATTTATGTTAATCAAAGGGATAAACAGGGCTGAGGATGTAGCTCAGTGCTAGAGCGCTTGGCTAGCCATGCCCAAAGCCCTGGTTTTGACACCCAGCGTCAGTAATAAATAAATAAATTAAAACGAGGGAACCTAACTAGCTGGTCCATTGTGTTCCAGGTTTGCGAGTTTCTTAATCCAGATCTTCAGCTATGTCCCAGTCCAATGTGTCGAATATAAACGCCTTGGCCCGAGACACCTTGAAAGACCCATGCTTTGGGGGGAAAGTGGCCGGAACGGGACAGTAGATAGGGTCTCCAAAGCAGCCAGCCCTTCCTGGAGCCCCAGCCCCCCGCCAACCCCCGCCACCTGTTGCCGTTTGCTCTGCCTACCCTGGGCCTCTTCCCGGTGGCGTGAGAAGGCACGATCCAGGCTCTCTCCGACCCTGTAATTCCTCTGCTGCTCAGGCTGTAGAATTCGCTTTCCTCCCCCTTGCCTGCAGAGGAGACGGCGGTGCGCGAAGCCAGCACTGCGGTCCCGCATCGCCTCCTAGTGGCCACAACAGGCACTGCAGCAGGCGTCGGCGCCAGGTGCAGAGCCGCGCCAAGGACGGCAGGGGGCGCAGGAACACACGGACGGCCTGCCAGGTGCCAGGTGTTGCAGGAAGGCGCTTCACTTTCTTTCACCAACACGGTAACGCCAGGAAATTCAGGCTCCCGGAGCATCCTCATTCCTGACGGTGAAGAGCAGGGGGCTTTGAATGGGCGCTTCTGCCATGTCAGATGTCAGGAAAGAAAGGGGAGCAGGGAGGGGAGGAGCAGCCTGAGCTCACTTCGCTGCTCCTGGCCCATCTTTAATCTCCAGGCCCCGGGGCCCCCTGTGTGACAGCGGGGCTTTGTCCCTCGCAGGCGCTGGGAATGCGAAAGCTGGTTTTGCACCTGCAGCAGCCAGGCGGGGGGAGGCTGGCTCAGCTCTTCTCTGCCTGCCTGAGATCCGCCAGCCCCAGTGCAGAGCTGGGGACCATCCTGCGTCCTCTGCCGCCCCCTCGTGGCTCAGGGTGGCATGGCGGCCGCCCGGCTCCTTTTCAGGCAGGCGCCCTGGGAGGAGGATGTTAAACTTGTGCAAAGATGTGACTGCGGAACCTTCCAGAGCTGCGTCCACGCAACACCACGCAACAAGAACTTAACGAGAACCAACCCAGAAGGAGTTAGAGGACCTCAGCCTCCGTTCAGAGGCGCTGGGCTCATATTTTAATGGCAGAGGAGACAGACACACAATGATTCCTCTAGGCTGTCCACATTTATCTCAGAGAAATAAAAATTTATGTCTTTTTTGTGGTACTTGGGATTGAACCCAGGGGCATTCTACCTCTGAGCTACACCCCCAGCCCTATTTTTAATTAATTAATTAATTCTTTCTTTCTTTTTTTTTGTGGTTGTGGTACTGCGGATGGAACCCAGAGGCATTCTACCTTCTAGCTACACCCCCAGCCTGATTTTATTTCTTATTTGGAAACAAGGTCTCACTAGGTTGATGAGAGTCTCACTACTTGCTGAGGCTGTCCTCAAACCTGTGATCCTCCAATCTCAGCCTCCCAAGTACTGGGATTACAAACATGCACCACCACACCTGGCTTAAGATTCTTTTTTTTTTTTTTTTTTTTTTTCAGTACTGGGGATTGAACTCAGGGGCGTTCTACCTCCGAGCTATACCCCTAGCCCTATTTTTTATTCTTTATTTTGAAACCGAGTCTCACTAAGTTGCGGAGTGCCTCACTAGGTAGCTGAGGCTGGCCGTGAACTCGGATCCTCCGGTCTCAGCCTCCCGAATGCTGGGATGACAAGTGTGCACCACCACACCCGGCTGCCTTAAGATTCTTGACTACTTTATTGCCACCAAAATCTCCCTCCTGACACCTCTGTATAGCCACACGCCTCCCTCTCCCAGCATCCTTAGCTCCGGCCGACCATTCATGTGTTTCCCAGCTCCGCCATTTTGTCATTTCAAGGATGTTGTGCAAATGGGACCTTAGGGTCTTTTGAGACTGTCTTTTTCACGAAGCATAAAGTCCTTAAGATCTGTCCAGGCTCCTGCAGGTATCAACAATTCAGTCCTTTTTATTGCTAAGTAGTATTCCATTGGGTGTACTATGGTTTGTTTAGCCCTCCATTTGTTGAGGGACTTCGGGGCTTTTTTTTTTTTGCGGTGCTGGGGATTGAACCCAGGGGCATTCTACCTCTGAGCTACACCCCCAGCCCTATTTTTTATTCTTTATTTTTGAAACAGGGTCTCACTAAGTTGTGGAGGGCCTCACTAGGTAGCTGAGGCTGGCCTCGAGCCCGGATCCTCCTATCTCAGCCTCCCGAATGCTGTGATTACAAGCATGCTCGACCACGCCTGGCTCGGGGTTGTTTTTAGTCTGCGGGATCATGAAGGATCCCCCAGACCTCTTTATACGGGCTTTTTTGTGAATATGAACCTGACGGCTGGGTTAGTGTAGCAAGTGAGAAGTCAGGGGCAGGACACAGAGCAGGAGCTCGGCTTGTGTGTGACTGAGAGGTCAGAACAGGCGTGCAATTGTAGTGTAAGGACACCAGCGAGGACCCAGCACCTGGGAGCTGAGTCTCCAGAGGCGACACTGAAACGTGGCCGTCACAGGATCCTTGGTCAGGAAAGCACACACACCCTTCCGTTGCCGCCTGGGGGCAGGGTGGCTATGACCGCCGACTTCTGAGTTTCCTGCTCGCTTTGACAGTCATTAAAAACATTGCTATCTTTTATTTTTATTTTGCAGTACCAGGGATTGAACTCAGGGGCTCTCAAACACTGAACTCACCTCCAGCCCTTTTTAAATTTATATTTAATTTTTTTTGCGGTACTGGGGATTGAATCAGAGGCATTCTACCTCTGAGCTATACCCCCAGCCCTATTTTTTATTCTTTATTTTGAAACAGGGTCTCACTAAGTTGTGGAGTGCCTCACTAGGTAGCTGAGGCTGGCTGTGAACCCGGATCCTCCGGTCTCAGCCTCCTAAGTCCTGGGATCACAAGCGTGCGCCACCATGCCCGGCAATTTATTTTTAATTTTGAGACTGGGTCTTGCTGAATGTTTCAGGTTGACCTTGAAGTTGCAGTCTCCTTGCTTCTTCAGCCTCCTGAGTAGCTGAGATTACAGGCATGTGCCACTGTGCCTGGGTCTCCATCTTTTTTGTTTTGTTTTTAAATTTGTAGCAGTCAGTTTTCCATTACTGTGACAAAGAAACCTGAGAAAATCACCTTAAAAGGAGGAAAGGTTTCCCTTGGCTTACGATTTCCTAGGTCTTCTCTCTGGTGACTTGGCTATGTTGTTTTGGGCCGGTGACATCACAGCATATCAGTGTAGAATTGTGTGGTGTGGGAGGCCTGGCCCCTGCATGGAGGCCAGGGAGGGAGGCACCGCTTCAAAGGCACATCCCAGTGACCTAAGCTCTTCACAACCTCTCCCACCTCCTAGAAGCCCTGCCATCTCTCAATAGCACTGCAAGCTGGGGACCAAGCCTTCCACACATGGGCCTTTGGAGACATTTTATTTTTCAAATTTCTTTCTTTCTTTTCTTCAGTACTGGGGATGCAACCCAGGGGCTGTCTACCTCTGGGCAACCCCCCCAGATCTATTTTATTTTTTATTTTGAAGCAAGGTCTCACTAAGTTGCTGAGAGTATAACTAAGTTGCTGAGGCTGGCTTTGACCCTGAGATCCTCCTGTCTCAGACTCCTAAGTACTGGGATTATGGGCATGTGCCCACATGCCCAGCCCTTTTTATTTTAAAGCAGGGTCTCACTAAATTGCTGATGATCTCACTAAATTGCTGAGGCTGGCCTTGATCCTGCGATCCTCCTGTCTCAGCCTCCCAGGTCCTGGGATTACTTGTTTGCTTTTTCTCCCTAACTTGATATGTGGTAGCCTATGTATCCATCTCTTGATGCACATGTGATTTCTTCTTTCACATAGATGCTAGAAATGGAATTGTCTGCAGGAAGTGGAGGTTCATCTAATATTTTGATAAATCTGGACAAACTGATTTCCTAAAGGATGCACTAATTTGTATTCCCATCAAAAGTTTTGAGACTGCCAATATGTCACAAAATCATCACCGGGGGATAACCAACCTTTTAAAAATTTATTTATTTACTTATTTACTTATTTTGGTGATACTGGGGATTGAACTCAGGGGCATTCTACCTCTGAGCTACACCCCCCAGCCCTATTTTTTATTATTCATTTTGAAACCGAGTCTCACTAAGTTGCGGAGTTCCTCACTAGGTAGCTGAGGCTGGCCGCAAACCCGGATCCTCCAGTCTCAGCCTCCCGAATGCTGGGATTACAAGTGTGCGCCACCACGCCCGTCTTCATGCGTCCTTTTTATGTTCCGGATGTCAACCTCTGCATAACATAGAAATGGTCTTTTCTATCCCATCATGTTTTTCAGAACATTTAGTACAGTGTTGTTTTTCATTCACAGCACTTGCTTATTAGGTCGAATGATCTATATCAGAGTCACGTATGAGGAGAGACCCGTCCTTCCCTGGGGACAGGGGAGGGGCGCTTCTCCCGGATGCCCGTGGAGCCTATTTCTGCAGGGAGGCAGCTCGCCTGGGGGCCCCGGGGAGCCATTCTGGAAATACTGACGCTTGTCCTGCCTTGTGGAGTCCAAGTGCACACGTGCCTTCTCAAGGGGAAACGGAGCACTCCATCACACGTTTGAGGTTGGGCCAGGTGTGGTGGCGCACGTCTGTGATCCCAGTACTTGGGAAGCTGGAGACAGGAGGATTGCAGGTTCAAGGCCAGCCTCAGCCACTTATCGAGGCCTTGTTTCAAAGTAAAAAAAAAAAATAAATAAATAAAAATAAGAGCTGAGGGTAGAGCTTGGAGGTAGAATGGCCGTGGGTGTAATGCCCAGTACAAACTCTTTCCTCCCCCCAAAACAAACCAACCAAACAACCCCTCCCCCCAAAAAAAACCCCAAAATTTTGTGAAGTTGGGTAATAATGGAATGACATCAGATAATAATGGAATGACATCAGAGGAATGAGAGCTGGGTCATTCGACTGGAGAAGCCCGACGCGCTGAGAGGTTGGAGCTGGGCACGGGGTCCCCACCCCGGAGGCCGGGCTGCCCGCCTGCTTTGAGAATCAGTCCACGCTTGCATTCTCTGCCTCCTGTGAGGCTAAGAGGAGGCCAGCTGCCCCGTCTCTCTCTCCTCTCCCTTGTCACCCTGCGGGGAGCTTGCGGGGAGTCTCTGGGGCACTGCAGAGGGCTCCCTGTGGGCGCCAGGCGCCGGGGGAGTAAGGAGAGGTGCAGGGCCAGCCCCCTTCACTCCGCCCGGGGGACGTCAGGGGAGAAACTCGGGGAGCAGAAATAGAAGCATGTCCTGCCCAGAGGGTCAGAAGGCTGCAGCACACTCTGGGCTGCTGAGAGGCAGCAGAAGTTTCCAGAAAACTCTGAGGAAAGACAGGCCAATGCAAGGAGGACATAAAAGATGCAAAGGGCATACGGAGCCCACAGAATCTCCACAAGGCTCCAAAAGAGCTCACAGCTGAAACTTTAATGTTTCTAGAGAAAATAGGGCATGCCAAGAAACCACACACACACACACACACACACACACACACACACACACACACACACTATAAAAAGGAACATCCAGAGAACGAATGGGCTGTTTAGAAATGGAAAAATGTGATTGTGAAAGTTGTAAACATTTGGAACTGGAATGTGTCCTTGAGGATCCTGTTTCAGAAAGTCAGAGCAAAAATAGATGAACTGGAGAGAAAGATGACAAAGTTTGAGGCGCCGTCAGGAGGGTCCAGCGCGGGGTCAGTGAGTGGCAGAGAGACAGCCGGGCGCGCTGGCCCACACCTGCAATCCCAGTACTTGGGAGGCTGAGACCAGAGGATGGCAGGTTCGCGGCCAGCCTCAGCTACTTAACGAGGCCCTCCGCAACTTAGTGAGACCCTGTTTCAAAAGAAAAAATAAAAAATAGGACTGGAGGTGTAGCTCGGAGGTAGAACGCCCCTGGGTTCCACCCCCAGTACCGCAGACACACGCACACAATAGGCCTGGGGTGTAGCTTGAAGGTAGAGTGCCCCTGTGTTCAATCCCGGCGCCAAAAATTGGGCAGAGAGAATACAGGACGCACGAGAGCTGAGGCCTTGCAGCCGAGACGCCCGCCTAGCTGCGCAGAAGTCGGGGGAGGGGTGACTCACATCTGGAGCCTGCAGGACAGTGACAGGGGTGCACAGAGTGGGGCGACAGGGCTCCCCAGGAAAGACTTAGTTGACAGAGGCCATTGCCCCAGGCCCAACAGACCAAACCAGCGTGTCATCACGCTCAAGCTCCACGACACCAAGCGCAAACCGAGCTGTGCACCGACCTTCCGAGATCCAGGAGAGAGACCGAGATCCCTCACCGGCACGGCGGCGTCCTCTCTGCTCGCAGCTTTATGAGGGAAGTCACTTTGACATGTCTCATTGGCTTTCTGTTCCTCCTTTTGACCTGCTTGGTGTTCTCTGTCTGCACTCACCGCCTGGTTGCAGAGCGGAGCTCTCTGAACCCCTTCTGGCTCTCAGGGCTGCCCGATCCACGAGTCACTTTTTGTTCGAATAAGTTGTCTGGTACTTTTTTTTTTTTTTTTTTTCTGGGGATTGAACTCAGGGGCATTCTACCTCCGAGCTACACCCCGCCCTATTTTTTATTTTATTTATGTATTTATGTATTTATTTATTTATATTTATTTATTTTGCTGTACTGGGGATTGAACTCAGGGGTGTTCTACCTCCTAGCTATACCCCCAGCCCTATTTTTATTCTTTATTTTGAAACCGAGTCTCACTAAGTTGTGGAGTGCCTCACTAGGTAGCTGAGGCTGACCTTGAACCCAGATCCTCTGGTCTCAGCCTCCCAAATGCTGGGATTACAAGCTTGCGCCACCATGCCCAGCCTATTTTTCACTTTTTATTTTGAAACAGGGTCTCACTAAGTTGTGGAGGGCCTCACTAGGTAGCTGAGGTTGGCTGCGAACCCGGATCCTCTGGTCTCAGCCTCCCAAATGCTGGGATTACAGGTGTGCCACCACGCCCGGCTGTGAAGTGCTGTTTGACTCTTCATTCCGGGGGTCCAAGCTGCATGGAGTAAATGCCGCCGGTGTACCTGCTCTGTAGAGAGATGCTGCATGGGGCTTCCCTCCCGTAACTGCATGGTGCTGGCCCAGAAGCAAACTGGACACGGGCGGGTGGTGAATCTGGTAGGAAATCCTGTCTGGAACAGAGGGAAATCCTGTCTGGCTCCTGCCCTCACACCCAGTTCTGGCCTTTTCTTTGCAGGAAATGCAGAGTTGGGAAGTCAGGAAGGGACTGGACAGGGTGGCGCATGCCTGTAATCCCAGTACTTGAGAGGCTGAGGCAGGAGGATCACAGGTTTGAGGCCACTTAGTGAGACCTTGTTTTAGCAAATAGATGGATAAATAAATAAATAAATAAATAAATGGCTGGGGGTGTAGCTCAGAGGTAGACTATCCTAACCGGGCATGGTGGGGCACACTTGTAATCCCCAAACTTGGGGAGGCTGAAACAGGAGGATCGCAGGTTTGCAGCCAGTCTCAGCTACTTACTGAGACCATGTTTTAAAATAAAGAATAAAATAGAGCCTAGGGTTTAGCTTGGAGGTAGAATGCCCCTGAGTTCAACCCTAGTTCACATATGCATGCGCATGTGCACACACACGCACACACACGCATGCATGCACACATATACATTAAGCAGGATCTCCTGGGAGCCCAGGCCTGGGGGAGAGGGGCCACCTGCTGGGGTTCTGCGGATCAGGGTCCTGTCCCTGGGAGACCTCCCTCTGTGTAACGCACATCCATCTCCTAAGGCCCTAAGAAGCGAGGAGGGGAGACATACATGTAGTGACTGGAATCCATTCTTGCACTCCGCTCCCCTCCCCCCACAGGCTGCCCCTCTTGCAGCAAACCTGCTCCTGGCCTGATCCGACCCTGTTTCCAGGCTCTCCACACCTTCCACCGGCCGCACCCATGTTCTCCGCATGTGTTTGCGATTCCCTAGCGTGGGAAGCTCTTTCCCTCCTTGGCCACCCTCTCCCCTCAGCACCAGGGTGAGGCAGCGTCCTGGGGTGGCAGCTGTGACGGTTTAGATGTGGGTTGTCCCCCATGAGCTGGCTCACGTGTGGAAGGCTGGGAAGGGCCTGGGTCACGAGGGCTCCGAGCTCAGCAGGGAATCATCCATTGAAGGACTCATCCATTTCTAGACTTATTTTTTATTTTTTTGCAGTACTAGGGATTGAACTCAGGGGCGTTCTACCTCCGAGCTATACCCCCAGCCCTATTTTTTGTTTTATTCTTTCTTTCTTTCTTTCTTTCTTTATTTATTTTTTGCAGTACTGGGGATTGAACTCAGGGGCATTCTATCTCCGAGCTACACCCCCAGCCCTATTTTTTATTCTTTATTTTGAAACCGAGTCTCACTAAGTTGCGGAGTGCCTCACTAGGTAGCTGAAGCTGGCCGCGAACCCGGATCCTCCGGTCTCAGCCTCCCGAATGCTGGGATTACAAGCGTGCGCCACCACACCCGGCTTCTTTTCTAGACTTATTGATGGACTTGTCTACTGATGGGCTCCTCTTTTTTGAGGAACTGAGGATTGAACTCAGGGGCATTCTACCTCTGAGCTACACCCCCAGCCCTATTTTTTTTTTTTTTTTGGCAGTACTGGGGATTGAACTCAGGGGCATTCTACCTCCGAGCTATACCCCCAGCCCTATTTTTATTTTTTATTTTGAAACTGGGTCTCCCTAACTTGCAGAGGGCCTCACTAGGTAGCTGAGGCTGGCCTCGAACCCGGATCCTCCAGTCTCAGCCTCCCCAGTGCTGGGATTACAAGCGTGCGCCACCATGCCTGGCTAATGGGCTCCTCTTAATGGATGATTGGAGGTGGCATCCTGGAGCATCAGCTTTTTGGGAAATACCTTTCATGACTCCTCTTGATTCTGAGACTGTGAGCAACCCCTCCCCCACCCCCACCTTAGTAAGATCCCAGCCCTGCCTATGCCCAGAGTCCTTGCTGAGGCCATGGGAAAGCTCTCTGGCAAAGAGATGGGAGTTATTGATAATAAAAAGACCATGGCTGTTGCAAGTGGGTAGGGAGCCTGAAAGGAAAGAAAATGGGGTCAGCCCCAAAGGCTGCGGGAGGAATCGGGGACTCTCATTGTCTGCGACATGCCCATCAGGGGTCCATGGGGGGCTCCTTAAAACCTGGGAAACAAAGTGACCATCACTGTGTGTGTGTGTGTGTGTGTGTGTGTGTGTGTGTGTGTGTGTGTACATATGTGTGGTACTAGGGATTGAACCCAGAGGGGTTCTATCTCTGGGCTACGCCCCAGCCCTTTCTATTTATTTATTTTATTTTTTGTACTTTTATTGGTGCATTGTAATTCTATACGTCATACTGAGGTATGGAGTGATAGGAATAGACAGAACCTGTGGTTCATTTCCCTCCAGACCCTCCCCCTTCCTCCCTTTCCCTACACGTGTCATTGAGATTGGCCTTGATCATTTCATACGTGTACACTGCATTATCTAAACTGTCAACCCTAGCCGGGCGTGGTGGCGCACGCTTGTAATCCCAGCATTTGGGAGACCGAGACCGGAGGATCCGGGTTCGAGGCCAGCCTCAGCTACCTAGTGAGGCACTCCACAACTTAGTGAGACCCTGTTTCAAATAAAGAATAAAAAATAGGGCTGGGGGTGTAGCTCGGAGGTAGAATGCCCCTGAGTTCAATCCCCAGTACCACATTATTAAAACAAAGTGTTGTGTTTATATTCCTGATAATTTAAAGAATGTGTCTTCTACAAGACCTACGTTCTCAAATTAATTATGTGTCTGATCCTGACCTAAGTTTCAATGGCTTACTAACTTCCTAGTTTTCTAAAACATCTTGGTAAAAAAAAAAAAAAAAGGTCCTCATTTCCTTAGCCAGTATACCCTGCAATAGGAATACTTCTCTGTTGTTCGATTTACTGTTGTAGACTATTATCTCACATGCACTTGCCTTCTCTTTCAGAATATCAAAAAGTAATGGTTCTACAACCAACAAACCCTGACCTTCCTATGTCTCCTTTAGATCAATTAAAAGAAACTTCCAATCCCCGGCTAGACAGGGACAATGACCCCTTATAAGCTTTCTCCTAATTCTCACATTTGGCCCGTGGATCTTTAAAAAACTAACAGCCTTCATAAGATCCCAGATAGACTCTGCCTTGGCCAAACCCATCCAGGTACATTACCAGCGCCTGGAAATGATGGATAGATGGGACTCTGTCTATCAGGACCCTAAAAGCCTCCAAACTCGCTCCCTCCCCACAGTGACAGCATCTCAGCTGGAGAGATGCTTACCTGGAGTATAGAGGCCAGCCAGGTATGGGCATCGAACCGGGTGCAGAGCAAAGCATCGCACGAGAAAGGTCCCAATTGACCTCCTCCGGATTTCTCTGGGAGTATACCTGGTTTGCATAGAGGTTGACATCACCTAATAGACTAGGGCTGGGGGTGTAGCTCGGAGGTAGAATGCCCCTGAGTTCAATCCCCAGTACCACAAGAAACAACTTGGCTCTGCCTCTTCTCCCAAAACGATGTCGAGAGCCATACAAAGTGGGCGTAGCCCACGGGAGGAACCAGGTCAATGTCTCCCCCGGCCGATCAAAGCCCACTCCCTATAAAACAAAAAGGGAGGAGATGTCGGGGCTGGAAGGCTGGTTAGAGTTGGAATTCACACTTTGAGGAAACTCCTCCTCAGCAGCCACAGAGATAATGCAAAAACAGGTTCTATCTGTTATCCTGCTGAGGCCCTTACCTGATAAGGACACGGTCAGCCTTGACCAATCCTGCAAGCCCACACAAGCTTGCCTGATCCCCCTGACCCCACCCCTCACCTCTAGCTACTTAAGCAGCCCTTCGTTTAATAAAAATTGAGGCTTGATCAGAATCCTGTCTTGTTCCATTCTTTTGCGTCCCTTGTTTGTTTCATTCCCTTAGGATTAGCCGCCTCGGTCTCCCGTTCCCAACCCCCGCTGGCCGGGGCAGACATCAACCTTCATTGCTTCTCCACTCCTCCCTCTCCTAACCCTCCACCACTGCCCCTTTATCTGGTCTCTATTCCTTTCTCTGCCTCCTACCCCTTTATCTGAGGTCTCTTTTGTTACCCAATTTCTCTTAGCTTCCACATATGAGAGGACACATACAACTATTCATTTTTGTTTTTGTTTTTGTTTTGAGGCTGGCTAATCTCACTTAGCATGGACATAGTTTTGTTCTTCTTTATGGCTGAGTACAACTCCATCGTGTGTCTATGCCGCAGTTTTGTGGTCCATCCATCGGTTGATGAATACCTAGACTGGTCCCATAATTTGGCTACTGTGAATTGTGCTACTACAAACACGGATATCTATGTATTGCTGTGGTATGCTGACCTCAGTTCCTTTGGAAAGATGCCCAGAATATAGCTGACTTGTAAGATAGTTCCATTTCCAGTCTTGTGAGAAACCTCCACACGGATCTCCATAGCGGCTACACTAGTTTGCAGTCCCACCAACAGTGTATGGTGTTGCTTAGTTACTGCCTGCTGACCTCAAACCTACAATCCTCCTGTTTCAGCCTCCCAAGTACTGGGATAACAGGTGTGTGCTAATGCACCCGGCTCACGTCTATTTTTAAAAAGACATATATATATATATATATATATATATATATATATATATATATATATATATATATTTTTTTTTTTTTTTTTTTTTTTTTTTTTTTTT
>PVLC010014883.1:0-22595 GCA_004027655.1 Graphiurus murinus
TACACAATGGAATTTTACTCAGCCATAAAGAAGAATAAAATCATGTTCTTTGCAGGGAAATGGATGCAACTGGAAAACATTATGTTGAGTGAGATTAGTCAGTCACAAAGAGTTAAGAAGCATATGTTCTCCCTAATATGTGGATGCTAGGGAGAAGATGGGGCATAGGAGGGTCTCTAGATGAAAAAGAGAGATCCTCCATAAGCAAAGAAGCTGATTTAATTGTAGTGGATTCATGGGGCAGAGGGACACCCTAAAGCACATGAAGTACCTACACAATCATATCAAGGTCACTCACTGAAGTGAACCTTAGGGGGGGGAGAGGGAATGGGGAGGGAATTGGGAAAGGGGTCAAATGAGAATTGTGTGCAAATATGTTGTTAACAATTTGTACTTAACAAAGATGTATGCTATATTGCACGAGTTACTACAATAAAAAATTAAAAAAAATAAATAAAAGGTGAGAAAATGCAGAGGATTGTGGGTAACACTGGAAGGTACTGGAAGAGGGTTACAGAGAGAGTACTAGGAGAGCGAGGGTTCTTAAAGTGTGGTCCATGGCTTCCTCAGGATCCTCAAGACCCATTTGGAAGATCCATAAGGGTTAACGGTCCATCAAGTAAAACAAAATATTTTCATGATAATACTAATGCATGATTATCCTTTTTTGCTCTATTCTCTCATTCTTCTGTGAGTGTACAGTGGAGTTTTCTAGAGACAGCAAATGTAATGAGCAGCCAAATGTCTTCTAATAAACCAGGCACAAAAAGATTTGTAAAATTTAAAATAAAGCCTTTCTTCTCACTTTTTTTTATTGCTGTTGTTTTGGAATATATATAGTTATTTTCCATATAATATCTTATTTATGTTAATATGTTTTTCATTACTATTTTAAATTAAGTCAATGATAAATATATTTAAAAAATTTTTAGGTTTCATTATAAACACAATATTTATCTCTCTTTATGCATCCCGCATTAAAGAAAAAAATTCTTAGCCTTAATTATTTTTAAGAGTGTAAAGAGGTCTCAAAAGCCAGAGAATGGTGTACTAGAGGATCCAATCAGAGTTGAGAAAAGCTAATTTTTGCTGTTTGTTGATAAATAATTTTAGAGAGCTTGGAACCCAGAGAAGGTAGATTGTTATTTATTTTTGTTTTTTTATTTATATATATATTTTTGTTTTACCACCTGAGAATTCTTTTTTTTTTTTTTTTTTATTGGTGCATTGTAATCATACATCTTTGTTAGGTACAAGCTGGTTGTTATTTCTCTAGAAGCCTCTTTAGAAGGGCAGTAGTAATCAGCCTGGAGCTACTGGAGTGACCCCTCCCTGGTGGGACACTAAGTTTCAACACCACTTTGAACACCAACTTGTAAACCTAAAAAAATTGCAACACTGCCATCTAGTGTTCAATAATGGAAATATTTTAATTTTTTTCCCCCCATGATTGCTTCAAAACTGAAGGACTCTAGGGGCTAAATTTAATAGTTGACTTGTGCTTTTTTGGTGTTTATTTCACCATATTTACTTTTTTATTCACTATGTTTATTTATTTTTTTATTGGTGCATTGTAATCATACATCTTAACGAGGTACAAACTAGTAGAGGCAGACATGCACACATCACTCATTTAGCCCTTCCTCAATTCCCACCCCATTCCCTCCCTCCTCCCTCCTTCCTACCATATATACTTTTGAATGTCTTCCACCTTTACTTCCATATTTAAGCCCTTCTTTCTCCTTAGGGTTAGGATAACTGGAGAGGGTAGGAGTTCAACCTATACCTCCTCCCAAACCTCATGTTCCTGTCATTACACCACATAGGATGATTTGGTACATATTTGGGGAAACTGAGTAAGAATCTTTCCTCACTGACTATGCCAAAGTCCTCTTTCTGCAGGCACTTTAAAAAACAACCTTTTTCATTTTGGGGTCAAGTTTAGGTTTATAGAAAAGGTAGTACGGAGAGCTGCCTAGGCTCCTTTATCTAGTTTCCTGTATGGCCAACATTCTAGATTCCTGTGGTGCACCACTAGGTACACAGCACAGGGAAAAAATAGTCCTGCACCAAGGCACATGGCTTTAAAACTTCAGAAGTAGAAGCTTGGGGAGCAATGAGGGAGAGATGGGGAACAATGCAGGTTGGATACATACGATTAGGACTTAGATTGTCACCAGACTCCTTGACAGCCATGCCAGAAGCTAGAAAACCATAAACTAGTGCCTTCAAAATTCTGAGTGGAAATTATTTCCATAATAAAATCTAGTACGAGGCAAACTGCCTATCACGTGTGATGCTAAAGATCATTCTAGAATGACAGGGTTTTGAAATATTTATCTCCCATGCTCCCTTTACCAGGAAGATATTCTGGATTTCTTTCTTTGAAAGGAGAAAAGAAACAAAGAGTGAGAAAGACAAGGGGAGACAGGAAGGAGATCGTGGATGATAGCCCTGTGGCAGCCTAAAATAAGAACCGTGTGGAACAGACCAGGAAAACAGGCGTTTGAACAGCTTAGGGCTTTGTACTTGAGATGTGTTGGGATGAGTTATTGATAAGAATAGAGAAAATTAAGGAGCAGACAGTTGACTAATGGCAGAGGAAAGAAAAAGTTGCATGCAAGGCATGGCATGCTACATGACTCTACTTTGAATCTGACATAGTCATGGTAATGTAAATATCACATCTATTTAATTACAAAATTAATCTTATGTAGGATGAATGAGAGAAGGCAGGGGAGGGAACAAAGGAGGGAAGAAAGAAGGAAGAGAAGAGACAGGAAGAGAGAAAGATAAAATACATTAGATCCCCCACCTCTATACCCAGAAGTCAGTAGTTACTAAAATTAAAAAAAAAAAAAAAAGATAGAGAGAAGCAGTAGTATTAGCCCATTATTTAAACCATATGGAAATAAATACCAGGAAAAAAAAAACCCTGCTGAAAATGGTTATCTCTAGGGAGTAGGGATCAGGAATTAGCTAAGCAAAAACTCTAGTAGGATTATATAACTTCTAAAAACAACATCCATGTGTTACTGTGTTACCTTCCAAGGGAAAAGGTTAACTGAGCACCCAGGCTGATCCAGCAGTTAAGAGCCAGGCAGAGCTCAGTGGGTGAAGGTACAACTGCTCCCCTTCCGCAGACTGACTTGGATTGGCCAAAGCTGTGAGCAATCAGGTGGGATCCTTCTGCCTGGTTCTTTCTTGCTCTGCAGGTACATTTGCACGGGAAGACTCTAGTCTAGGGTGAGAGATCGCTTGGTGTTTGTTCAGTTGCTCTGCTCCCCTGGCTAAAGGGTGCTGAGCTCCTGATAGCTGCGGGTAAACTTGGCAGCACCTGAAGACATGGCTTTCCCTGCAGGATTCGGATGGGGGGCAGCCACTGCAGCTTACCAGGTGGAAGGTAGGGCGGCTCCCTCCCCTGCGCCAGGCCTGGGATGGGTTGCTTCTGGTAGGTTCTGTATGCCTGGGGAAGAGGGCCAAGTAAGAAGAAGGAAAGGGTTGAAGGACACACAATGAAATGAAATGGTGGCCCTTTCAGACAGAAGAGGCTGGTTTTCTTGCCTCTTTTCTTGGGTACAAGGGGTGGGGTGAGGGGTGCTGAGGAAGGCTGAGCTGGAGCTGCAGGGCATGTCCATCCTTTCTGAGCTTATCAGAAACATCAAGTTACATCAGGCCAGCTGCTCTTGTAATTGGCTGTTTGGTATTTGCTCCTACCCTCTTGAAAAAATGGATCAGCCGGGCGTGGTGGGACACACTTGTAGTCCTAGTACTTAGGAGGCTGAGACAAGAGGATCGCAGATTTGAGGATAGCCTCAGCAATTTAGTGAGGCCCTCAACAGCTTAGCAAGACCTTGTTTCAAAATAAAAAATAAAAAATAGGACTCAGGGTATAGCTCAGAGGTAGAATGACCCTGGGTTCAAGCCCCAGTGCCCACCACACACAAAGGAACAATGTCTCTGATTGGCTGGGAAGATATTGAGTAGTAAATTCCCTCCAAGATCCCTTAGTTATTTTTGGAAAAGTGCCCTGTTCTGTTTATCTTGTATATTGCACTCCATTTCCTGAGGCAGCTGAGACCTAAAGAGTGCAACTAATTATAGGATGGTAAAGAAAGCCCAGCATGCACTTGGAATCTGAGCTCTAAACTTCTCCTACCACGCTTGAACATGCAAATCTACCATCTCCTCAAGTCTCAGTTTCTTCATCTGTAAAATAGGAACATATGATTTACTCTTCTGAACACATATACCCCCCAACCCACCCAAGCAATGAGGGGCTATTAATAACTACCACAGGGGAAACAGTTATTTGGTTAAATAAGTGTGTGAAATCCTGGGTAAAACAAAGCTAAGTGAATGTTTGTTGTAGTTTCCTAGGGCTTCTGTGACAATTATCACAAGCTGTGAGGCTTAAACAGCAAAGATTTACTCTCTCACAGCTCTGGAAGCTATCACTAGTCGTTTAAAGATGTAATTAGCTAAATTAAGATGCGATCATATCGGAGTAGAGTGGGACCTTGATCCAGTATGATTGATGTTCTTTGTGTATCTATGTGTGGGGTACTGGGGATTGAACCCAGGGGCATTCAACCTCTGAGCTACAGCCCTTTTGTATTTTTTTTTGTTTTTGAAATGGGGTCTTGCTACATTGCTGAGAGTCTCCCTACATTTCTGAGGCTGGTTTTGAACCTGTGATCCTCCTGTTTCAGCCTCTCAAGTACTGAGATTACAAGTATGAACCATCGCACCTGCACCTCGTTTCTGATGTTCTTTTGGCATGGTGGCACACACCTGTAACCTCAGTACTTGGGAGGCTGAAACAGGAGGATTGCAGGTTTGAGGCCAACTTTAGCAACTTAATGAGGCCCTCAGAGACTTAGTGAGACCCTTTTAAAATAAAAAAGTAAAAAGGGCTGGGGTGTAGCTTGGAGGTAGAATAGGTTCAATACCTAGTACCCAAAACAAAAAACATAACACACACACACACACACACACACACACACACACACACACACACACACATTTGGACACAGAGGCATACAAGTACCTGTGATAACAAGGCAGTTTTAAGCTAAGAAACCCCATGGATCAACAGCCTCACCAGATGCTAGGAAGAGGCAAGAAAGGATTCTACCTGGAGCCTCAGCAGGAGCATGGACACCTGGAGTCTGAGCTTCCAGCCTCCCTAATGGAGAGAGAATACACTTCTGTGGTTTAAACCACCGTTTTGCGGTCCTGTATGGCAGCACCCCTAGAAAACGAATACACTAACCAAAACAGGTTGGTCGATCAATGAAAACTCCCGTGTCCAGTGTTTGTGACAAGCGCTCTGCTGACAACGGGATGTCGTGCGAGGAGTCAGGTGAACGCGGCTTCTCCAGGTTGGGGGGCCAAGGAGGAGCTATGTGAATGAATGTTGTTCCATAAGACTTATGGAAGAAGAGAACTGTTTGGAGGTGTGTGTCTACAGGTGTGGGGGTTCCAGCCAGGCAGAGGGAGGACAGTGGATCCTGGCACAGCCCACGCAGCGTCTGAGTCCCAGCCTCTGTCGCGCTTGCCTGGGCCTGCAGAGAGGGGAGCGAGGAATCTTTTCAACGGTTGCTATAACTGCACGTGGAAGACGTCTCCCATGGGAGCCTGTATCTCATTACACGTATATGCTCTGGGATGCAAGGATCTTTTAAAAGAGTATCTGAGAATGTCCTGGTTAGCTGGGATTCCCACTGCTACTATTCTTACTATATACTATCTTCTCTTCCTGCATCTTCTCCCAGGTAATTTCTACTTGGTTAGGGTGAGTGACTGAATAGACTAGTTCTCTAAGAGTGAAAACAGAACAGATGGACTTTGTTAGTTTTATCTATTTATTTATTTATTTCTCAGAAGGGAGAGCAGAGAGGAGATGTCGGGGCTTTGGGATGGAGTGAATAAAGTCAGATTCTGGAAGCCAGAACTTGGCGATTATGAAGATGGGCTGTGGAACCATGCTAGTTAGATTGGGACTGCATTGCTATTTTTTTTTTTTTTTTTCTTTTTCGGTACTGGGGATGGAACCCAGGGCTGAGCTACACCCTCAGCCCTGTTTTTTTTTTTTTCTTTATTTTGAAACAGGGTCTCACTAAGTTGCGGAGGGCCTCACTAAGCAGCTGAAGCTAGCCGAGGACTTGGATCCTCCAGTCTCAGCCTCCCAAGTACTGGGATTACAAGTGTGTACCACCATGCCTGGCTTTATTCTTTTTTTTTTTTTTTTTGCGGTACTGGGGATGAAATCCAGGGAGCATTCTACCTCTGAGCTACACCCCCAGCCTTATTTTTATTCTTTATTTTGAAACAGGGTCTCACTAAGTTGCTGAGGCTGGCTGAGAACCCAGATCCTTGGGTCTTGGCCTCCCAAATACTGGAATTACAAGCATGCGCCACCACACTTGAATGCATTGTCACTTTTTATATTTTGGTTATTCTAACCACAGTGAGACCACTTGATGTACAGAAGATAGCTGGATCCAAGACTTTTGAGGGCCACAACATATCAGGGAGAATATTATGATGGCTAGCAGGAGAATAATACATAGAAATGAAAGTACCTCCCTTTGCAGGAGTCTCCACACATCAAACTTCCCAACAAAAACAGCTAAAAGTAGTTCAAGCAAGAAAGAGTTTAACAGAATTAAAATCCATCCCTTGTTTGGGGTATGACAGTCATTAAGAATCAGAGTTGCCGGGTGTGGTGGCGCACGCTTGTAATCCCAGCACTTGGGAGGCTGAGACCGGAGATCCGGGTTCGCGGCCAGCCTCAGCTACCTAGTGAGGCACTCCGCAAATTAGTGAGACTCAGTTTCAAAATAAAGAATAAAAAATAGGGCTGGGGGTATAGCTCGGAGGTAGAATGCCCCTGAGTTCAATCCCCAGTACTGAAAAAAAAAAAAAAAAAAATCAGAGTCACTACAAAGTGAACTGATTTAAAGAGGCATTGAGTTGTGTAGTTAGTCTGGTAACACAAGTCATAGTAATCAGAAGACTCACTAAAAGAAACAGAAAGATTGGAAACTTTAGAATAGCCAAGCTTGCCATCCACCATTCTGAAAGCCTGTAAACCTACTGCTAGGTACTCCCCTGAACACATAACTTATTTTTTCTCCTGAGAATTTCCCTTATTGTATTTAGTGATGTTGTTTAGAAAAACAGTAGTATCAGCCAGTTTTATTTTATTTTAAGTTGGTGCATTGTAATCATACATCTTTGTTAGGTACAAGCTGGTAAAGATGTACATGCACACATATCTCATTTAACCCTTCCCCAATTCCTGCCCCAGTCCCTCACCTTCCCTCTTTCTCAGGTTCAGTATAGTGATTGACTTTGATATGTTTGTGAAAGTACATCATGTGCATTAGGGTGCCCCCCCATCACCTTCAGTTAAGCTAACTTCTTTGCTCATGTAAGGTTTCTCCTTCTTCATCTGGAGTCCCTCTTATGCCCCATTTTCTCCCTAGCATCCACATATTAGGGAGAACATATGATTTTTTACTTTTTTGTGACTGACTAATCTCATTTAACATAATGTTTTCCAGTTCCATACATTTCCCTCCAAATGACATGATTTTGTTCTTCTTTATGGCACTTTTTTTTTGGTTGAACCCAGGGGCATTCTATCTCTGAGATATACCCCCAAACCTATCTTGCTTTTTATTTGGAAACAGGGTCTTGCTAAGTTGCTGAGAGCCTCACTAAGTGGCTGAGGCTGGCTTCCAACCTGTGATCCTCCTGTCTTAGCCTCCTGAGTACTGGGATTCTAGGCATGTGCCACCATGGCTGGCTAGTATCAGCTACATTATAAATTAAACTTTCTGTAGTAGTAAAATCAGAGGAAAGATAAATGCAACACCTAGTTTTGTTCAGCACCATATAGACACCTCCAACATGGGCCAAGATAATGTTTAAAGCTCTGTGATGATCCAGTAAGCATTTTTCCTGCATGTGAATGTTCTCCTCGACCTTTCAAAGAGTGGCTTCTAATTTCCTGAACCCCTGGAAGGCCTTGATGGCTATAAAATCCCAAGATTTTCCCCAATTTATGGGTTAACCTTAAGTTCCATATAACTGGCATTCTGCCTGCACTCAGAGTGGGTCCCCAGGAGTCCCACAGGGACCGTCCCTCAGTGGACACTAAGTTATCTTTACTCATTTCAAGGTTGGTACTAACTTCGGTTATTGACCACATTGGCCTCTGATTGTGGGAGGATTTTACAGGAATCTTTGGGGAAAGTCTTTGGAAGGCAGCAGTGAACCAGGCCAGATAGCACGATATGCAACAGTGAATCTGCCCGAGAGAGTGACCAAATTCTCTGCAACCCAACATAGGCCCTCAGTGGCTGGAAAAGAGGTCTCCCTCATGGTATTTGAGCAGAGGTCAGTTAAATCTGTTTGCTTAGTTCCTGAGCAGGGTCCAGTGGGAAGCTTCCTCTTATGTGGTCCCTTACAGCGTGCTGTATGGGTAACAGCAGTATTTAGTGGAAGGGGAGCTTGCTGGATTTAATAAGTGAGACCATACTGGCAGTTACTTGCACCCACATAAGTAGTCTTGAGTTCTTGAGTATGAGGTGCCTGGAAGCACAATGTAACAGTCTTCTATTATCTGTGGTTTCATTTTTCATGGTTTCAGTTACCTGTAATGAAAGGGAAGGAAGCAGGGTAGCAGTAAATGGGAATAAAGAGAAAATATGCCTTTCATGAAGACAGAGAAGTATTGATCCTTGATCTGGGAGACCTATCCACACCTGGGATGCCACCTACATCTGGTGAAAACTTCACTGGTTAGGTTTATCTTGAGGTCTGCAATAGGCATATAGTTCTTAGGGGTCTGCAGGCACCCTTTTGATTGAGAGATGGATATTAGAGACTCAAGTTCCTGAAGTGTTGTTGCAGAGAATGTGGCATGGTCCCTTCCAATAGAGTTCCAGGATAGTATTTCTCCGTGTTGTTTCTCAAAGACCCAATCTCCGGGTTCCAGATTGTAAAAGTTCTTGTTGTTACTAGTTGGTGGGTCATGAAGGGCTTCTTTTAACTATTGAAAACATACTTTGGCACAATTCATTAAAGCCTTGCACTCTTGAGTCATGTCATAGTTTCTGAGTGGTAAATACTCAAGATTCTATTATGAAAGATGGAGATCTTCCAGTAACTATTTTATATGGGACTGATCTATGTGTTCGAGTAGAAATGGATCTGATCAACAATTTTGCCTTGGTCATAGTTTTGACCAAGTCAATCTGATTTCATCTGTTAGCTCTGCCTTGCTTTATAGCTTGTGCAGTGAGATAAGTTCCTCTCCCTCTGGAGATTTCTCCAGGAATGCCCCATGAAGGAAATACATTTTGTAATCACCTTCAAATTACTATAGCAGCATTAGCTAAACAGCCAGAAAATATGTATAGAAGGTGGCAATAGAATGAAATCCATCTGTATGTGTTCAAGTGATCTAGGGGTTTCTGGATATTTATCACTTGAGTTTTTTATTTTCTTATTACAGTTATAGGTTTGGCAGATCAAGTGTTGGTTATAAATCTTTTAAAAAATTTAGAATAGTTATCTGACCACAATTTTTTTCATAATTTGGATTATTGTATCATTTCCATGGTGCATCATAGAGTACAGAGTTTTTAATAATGGGAGATTTAAAGACTGGTGAAGGACCAGGTAGCCAGACTCTCTCTGGGTCCATGCTTAACACTGGATATGTGTCTTCTTAAATACCCATTTTGTTTATTTAGGGGAGTCACAAGAGTATTCTTGAGGATGACTCACTGTAGGACTCTCCAGTGAACTTGGCATAAGTATGCAATCAGTTGTGCAAGAGATACAGTGGATTTCAGTTACCAACTTCCAGTCCCTGCTTACTTGAGGCCTGGGGCAGCCTTAACTGCTGTGTCCTGAGCTCTGTCTTCATGCCGTCTCAGTAGTGTGGCACTTTTTTTGTCTTCCTGAGTGAAGTTTGTCCCATACTCTTCTGCTCTGGGCTTGCTTCTGCCTTATGTTAAAGTCTTTCTGTGTGACCTCTGACTGGTTATTTTGCTATTAACTCTCTATTGACAGTGTCCAAGGTGGGAAACTTGATTCAACAAGCTGTGTCAAGAGTTGACATCCTGCTAGCTTGGTCAACTCACCAAATGACTTCTCTATGTTTGCTTATTTTCTACCCTTTGAGTACTGGGTTTGAATCTTAGACCAAGTGGGTACAAATAACTTACTTAGGTCTTAGATTCCTTATTTGTAAAATAGATAAATGGTCATGCCTATTTTGTAGATTCATTCTGGGTATGCACACATAGCTGGAATATAAAAGTGCTTGGTTTACAGTACTAACTAAATATTAACACTCATTCAAATACTGATTTCCTTATTTTTTCTTTCTCCTTGGGAATTCATTTGCTCCCACTCTGTACGAATAGGAAGAATTATGTCATCTGCTCCAGTTAATGGGGACGGTCATTTCTTGTTTTGACTGTAAATCAGAATATACTTCCCTCTTTCTCTTTCTTGCTCTTGACTAGTTCTCTCAGCAGATGGTGGGAGAGTTAGTGTTTAACCATCTCTTCCACCACTGCCTGGATTAGAAGTGCAGGAAGACAACACATGGCTTTGTCAAATTAATGTGGCCTGGGATTTAAAAACCGAGGTCAGCATATTATTGTTTGATTTTGACAACTGTTATGGTTTGGATCCAGAAGGCCCCCCAGAAGGCTCATGTGTTGAAAGCACAGTCCCCAGTGCAACAAGTTTCAGAGGTGGGGCTTTTAGGTTATGATTAGACTACAAGGGCTCTGACCTCATCAGGAGATGAATCTGCTGAGGATTAATGAACTACTCGTGGTCTAGGACCTTGTTGGAGGCTGTAAATCACTGGGGACCTGCATCTGGAGGTTCTTTGGAAGGATTTATCTTCCCCCAGCCCTTTCCTTTCTCTCTCTCCTTCCTAGCTTCCATGAGATGGGCATATTTCCTCCACCACGCCCTTCTGTCATGATGTTCTACCTTGAAGACAGCTGACCATGGACTAAACCTCTGAAGTCATGAGTCCAAACACACCTTTCTTCCTAAGTTGTTCCTGTTGGGTATTTTTTTTTTTTTTTTTTTGCGGTACTGGGGATTGAACTCAGGGGCATTCTACCTTCGAGCTACACCCCCAGCCCTATGTTTTTTTATTCTTTATTTTGAAACAGGGTCTCACTAAGTTGCGGAGTGCCTCACTAGGTAGCTGAGGCTAGCCGAGAACCCGGATCCTCCGGTCTCAGCTGTTGGGTATTTTTGGTCACAGCAACAAAAAGCCAACTAACATAAGAACCTTTGACCTTTTGTGCTGCCCTGGTCTACAGAGACTTTGGAAGTCACAGACATTCAGCAGAGCTGAGTACTAAGCATGAATTGTATATGTAAAAAAAAAAAAAAAAAAAAAAAATTCCAACATTTCAGTGACTTATAAAACATTACCACATATTTCTTTCTACTGATTTTTAAGACATAATTGTCTGTGTAGCTCTATTTGTTTTCTGATATTCTTCTGAGAGCTCTGAGATATTACTAACCTAACTTCCCTTTACTCTTGAACAAAAATGGAGAGATTTGGGCTTTATTCTTTGGAATAGAGGGCAGTGTCGGGATCTTTGCACATGGGGCTGACTGAGTGGGGCAGGGATGAGCCTTCTGATCACTTGGCTTCCTGACAAATTGACTGCTTGGTTGTATATTTCACCAGACCCCAGGCACTTCCTTCTTGTGCTTGCCCATCTCCCTCTGGCTACTTCACCGTTTATAGTATTAAAGAAGAGTTTAATGTTTATTATATAACAGTTGGCTGTGGTGCCTTGAGCTGTTGGAAGAAGGCACAATATAAATCTAATAAATAAATAATAAATAAGTGGAATAAGCAGGAGAGAAATTATGTGTTTTAGGTGAGTTGTAAAGAACATTGTAAAACCTATAAAATGTCTTTGTTAGACTAAGAGGCAGGAAGAAAATGCAGAAAACCATTGTACAAACAGGAATGAGTCTTGCAGTATTTTTAAATGCAGGAAAATTCCCATGATTTTTAACCCTTCATCATGCTGACTCAGCCCAGTTTTGGGTTCGGGGAGGGGATGTGAGGCATAAAACTATAGGTAACTTAGTGATATTTTGTTGAATTCCTCTGTAGGCCACAGAAGAACTATGAAAGTGACATTTAGGACCCAATTCTATGGCTCTTGTGAGCTTATAACTCCCAGTGATTTCAGAGAAGGCTCTTAAGGGGTGAACATGCCCTGCAAAACCCCACAAATCCTAAGCAGAGTCTAAACTACTCCATTTATGCTTCTAGAGGGATCTGAGTTTGTGGCCTGAAGGAGGCAAAGGGCCGAGTTTTATGAACGCCATTATGAACCCTTGATGCCGCACTGGACACCAATATAACGCTTGCTTTTGATTTAACTTTGGCTTTATGTTGGCAGAAATTGGGGGTTGCCTTTGGCTATCTCTATTTGCTGTGGTGTGTCAAAGGTGGAATCCTATAGTTAAGAAATTTGAGGTTATTTTTACACTAGAAAAGCAGGAGAATGAAGAGGGTAGTTGTATGAGTCAGGTTTAGGTCCAGTTTACTTTGCTTCTATACAGGTTGTTTCTTCTCTGTTCTTCTTTAGACCTTAGGTGGTTTACATGAACTTGAGCCAGAGGCACTTTTCATGTACCTGCTGTAGATGCCAGCACAGGCTCCATATTTTTTTTTTAGACTGTTCTCTGTTTGCTTTTTCTGCTCAACCAATTTTAGCTGTGTGTTTCATTCCCTATTTTCTATTAAATTCTTTGGATTAAACATCAAGTTTGCGATTTGATCTATTGTCTGCCCTTGTTATTCTTCCAGAATTATGCCAGCTAGATAGATCTGTTTCTTGTCTGGACCACCTAAGATAGAAAGAGGGGAAATAGATTTAAAGCATGGTCATTTATTTCTTGGTATGTAAGGAAAAAGCAAGCGGGAAAGTGAGCATTTACTCATAAACATTTATCATAGTTCAAAAGTTGATATGACAGAAACAATGCTTATTTCATTCTTCCAGCATCAAATTTAAGATTCACAGAATTCTCAAATTGCCTTATTTTCTATTGAACCATGAAATTAATAATGGAAAAAGTATATGTTTAGGAAAGGATGTTATTCAAATATTCACCAACTAATACATATTTGCCAATTAAATATCAACTGTAAGCAATAGGTATGGACTAGATCAGCACCAGAATTGACCAATCAGAGTGGATGCAAGCCAGAAACAACTACTGGGGTTACATTTACATCTGGAATATATCAGACTCTATTTATGGACTACTGATGCATTGAGTCACTTAACTCCTTTAACCCGTAGATTTCTCACCTGCAAAATTCCCAGTATTCACCTCTCTCTCTTTTTTAAGTTTTTTTGGATGAATATTGGAGACATTTTCTTATATTGTGCTTATTATCTAGGTTGATTTCATGAACTTTTTCTTCCAAAGTATTATACATTAGCTGTGTTTGGAATTCAGCTATATTTACTCTATTTTGCAATCCTTCTATTAAATATTTAGTTGCAGCAATGATATTTCTAATTTTCAGGAACATGTTCTTTAATAGCTTCATTTTTAAAGAAAAACATGTTTTATTTTGTGATGTCATCATCCTTAGATCTCTTTAATAATACTGATCTTAAAAACTAAGTTCCTGATAAATCAATCCTACTCACGTGTATTTATCCCAAAGATTTGAAATCAATTTGTTGAAGAGATGTCTGCACTCCCATGTACATTGCCACGTTATTCATATAGCCAAGTGACAGACTCGATCAATGTCCATTTACAGATGAATAGATAAGAAAATGTGTATATGCACAATGAAATACTATTCAACTTTAAAAAGGAAAAAATGTTTAGTGGGCATTGATGGAATTAGAGAGCCATATACTAAATTAAATAATCCAAACACAGAAAGACAAACACTGCATGTCCTCACTTACATGTGGAATGTAAAATGACTGAACTGATATAAGAGGAAAGTAGCATTCATTGTGGTTGCAGAAGCTGGGAGTAGGGGAATGATAGGATAATCATCAAGGGGCACAAAGCCTCAATTATACCCGAGGAACATGATTATATAAATATATATATACACATATAGCATGGTGAATATGGCTGATAAGTATTGTACATTTAATAACTGCTGAGGGAATATATTTCATATGTTTTCACCATGAAAATATGAAGTATTTGATGTGATGGATGTGTTAAGTAACTTGATTTAATTATCCCATATTGTATGCGAAAACCATAACATCATTTTATATCCCATAAATTTACACAATTATAACTTGTCAGTTTATAAAGAATTAAGTTCTTTTTTGGGCTCCCATCTTTCAAATCTTCAGGCTATTTGTTTGTTTTGGTTCTCATCTTTCATGTTTTTGTTTTTGGTCCAATGCCTAATGATCTTTAGGTGCTTGTTCATGTTCATAAATAAAAGAATATGTTGATTAATATCAGTAGCTGACTTAGAATTCCTCTGAAGTCAGCTAGTCCTATTAACTGAAACGGGATGCCTCCTAAGAAGCAGAGTTCTTGTCAGTGGGCGGGATCTTCTGTTGGCAGTGAGACCTCTCATAAAGGACTGTGTGTGTGAGGGGAGAGAGGCAGGTTTAGATCTCACTCACCACCAGGTATCAGGGCTTTAAGGAAGAGTGTGTTTTTGACTTCTGTGTTTCCTGTCTCCACTTGCCTTCATGTTTAGCTCTGGAGTTGGTTCTGCTTCCCTCGCCTGCCCCAGCACACACGATAGTCCTTTTCAGCATTCTCTTACTTCATGAAGCACTCAGTGGGACTTCAACATGAGGAAAAGGCAGCACCAACTACCCTGTTTATGGAGGGGAGAAACCCATCAGGCCATCAGTGAGGCAGATGATCTTCTAGTTAATGAACCTGATGATTATTACTAGGAGGCTAGGCCTGCTCTCTGCCTTGGCTGACCCAGAGATTGTCTGGGAGAACCCTTCTTGACCCTTATTATCTATCTGTCTTCAGTGGGTGAGTTTGTGTTGTGAAAATTTGTCTTAGTTTTTCAGACATATTTTTCCCATTTTATTTCTATTTTCCAGAAATAACTGAGTAAATGTGGTATTTGTTGGGATTTTGTTTTGTTTTGAACTCAGTTGTGGATTCCTTCTTTTATTTACTATCATTTCAGTGGGGTTGTGAGAGGGACACAAATTAATGTGAGAGAGAGAGAAGAATTAAATATCTATGATTCATTCCCCATCTTGAGTTGGAGGTCTAATTAATATATGGAAGTGTCTCATAAATTAATATTTAAAGTTAATGAAGGAATTCCGCCCCCCCCCCTTTTTTTTGGTATTCTAGGTTGAACCCAGGTGCAGTTTGCCTCTGAGATACATCCCCAGCCCTATTTTTATTTCTTATTTTGAAAAAGGGTCTTGCTAAGTTGCTAAGGCTGACCTTGAACCTGAAATCTTCCTATCACAGCCCCCCAAGTACTGGGATTACAGGCAGGTGCCACCATGCCTGACAAATCTCCCATTTTTAAACCATTTATTCTCTTTGTTATCTCCTATGTACTAAACTTCCAAGAGTTTCTAGTCCTATGCTCTTTAGAAAGAGGATGAGTATTGTAGACTGAATGTTTGTTTTTCCCCATCTCCTGCTCAAATTCATATTTTGAGACCCTACTCTGCAATATAATGGTATTTACAGGATTGGCCTTAGAGATGACTAGGTCATAAGGATGAAGCTCTCAGACATGGGATCTCTGCCTTATAAAAGCAACCCTGCCTTCCCTCCTCTGCCATGTGAGAACACAGCAAGAAGACAGCCATCTCTGAGTCAGGACGGGAGCTCTCACCAGAAACTGATGATGGTGATACCTTGATCTCAGACTTCCAGCCTCCAGAACTATGATCAATTTTTTTTTTGTTGTTCCTTACTATTTATAAGTCACCTAATCTATGGCATTCTCTTATAGCAATCTGGATGAACTAAAAAATAAAAGACAGAATGAGTGGGATTTCAGACAATTTAGCAGGAGAAAGTGAAATATTCAGATGGAGTGAGAAAAGCCATAGTGGAGGAAAGTTATTATGGCCAAGAAAGGCCGTATGTCCATGCATTTGCTTCTAGGGTGAGCTGCTCCTCGCATTTGCATTTTACATTATTTCTTACCTCCCTCTATTTCTGAGTACACAGTCTCCAAGTACCAAGTTTTCCTGCATCTCAGTTGGCTTGACAAATAGTGCTGCGAAGTATCGGTTGCCATCACTATTGGTACATGTGAGTGACTTACTGATAGTGATTTGTTGGTCTGTACTTTCTTTAGTACTGGCAAGATTTTGTACAGGGTGGATGTTTATGACATATGTTTAGAGAAAAAAAATTGAATTCTAAAAGCAACACAAGGTAATTGCGGGATGTTTAAAAGCTACAAGCAGCAAATAGATAAAAAGTCAGCCAGAAAGGTATTTTAAAATGTTGAGTACATATTTTCAGTCTTTGCTTATTCATTCATGGGATTAGATGCACACATATACGTTTTTTCCCTCACTTTAATTGGAGTGTTCTGAAAATGGTTTTGGTTTTCATAAGACATTTACAAATATCTTGGTAAGATATAGCATGTCTCTGATTTTCCCTCTCTCCCTGGCCTTTCTCTCCTTTATCTATCTTTCTATAGTTGCATAAGGATGTTATCTAGAAAGCAAAATGTGAATTGATATATTTAACCTTGAGAAACAAAAAGCAAATAGCTGAATCTCAATAATTTATTTGGGGTGTGGGTTCCATGGATTGGTCCACATATTTGTACATGAATTCCTGTGCCTCCACTAAATCAATCAGCTATGATAGGACATTTGTTTATTTGGATGAATACATGCCAACATTGAACTGGAAAATGAAGGTACTGGTTGTGTTGTCCTTCCTGGGCCTGCCCATCTGGTAGGTATTGCTTTCCAGCTAAGCTCCCTGGTGCACAAGGTTCAGTAACTCTTCAATTATTAGACCATCAAACAAGCGCCTAAGGCAGAAATACAGAACTCATACCATCTCCTTCCTATCACTCCAACTTTTATTTAACCAATTATTTTTCATTCAATCTCATCTAAACATCTTTATTACACCGTTTCTTCATCACTTTCACCTTTCCTTTAGTTCTAGATCTTACAATCTCTTTTTAAAGTCTCCTTCCCTCCTTTCCACTCTCCTCCAGTCTCTCCTGCATACTGCTTCTAGCATAATCCTTTACAATTCTGACCAACTCATAAAAGGATAACATGAACTCTGCAATCAAACAGACGAAGCTTGAACCCTGACTTCACCACTTACCAGTTGGGTGATCTTGGGAGTTATTTAAAATTTGTAGGCCTCATTTTCCTTATTTGTAAAACAGGTATAGTAACAGTGCTTATCTTCGGATTGTTATAAATATTAAATGTGTTTCTCAATATCAAATGCTTAGGGAAAGGCTGGGAAAACAGTAAGTGTTCAATAAATTCTAATAATTGTTAAAAATTTAAATGTCTTCTTACTTTCTACAGGATAATTTCTGAACTTCTTGCATGCAGAAAAAGAATTTTTGCAATTTTATCCCTAACTATATCATCCCTGGTTTCCTCTCTTGCTTTTTCTCCATTAGGATTGTATTCTTTACCCCAAATGAACACATACAATTCTTTAAGTGTGCCATGACCTTCATGTCTCTGTTAGTTTGCACATGCCATTCCTTTTGCTTGAATGCACACATGCCTATTGGCATGAACAGAGACCAACAGAAGACAAAGACAGAGCTAGAAGCTTTCTGATTTCCTGGCCTGAGCCTTTTCTACTTCAGTAACTCCCTTGGCCATCCTTATTTTATTGTGGTACTGAGGATTGAACCTAGGGACACTCTATCATTGAGTTAGACCTTCATCCTTTATTTATTTATTTATTTATTTATTTATTTATTTATTTATTTGCGGTACTGGGGATTGAACTCAGGGGCGTTCTACCTCCAAGCTATACCCCCAGCCCTATTTTTTATTCTTTATTTTGAAACCGGGTCTCACTAAGTTGTGGAGTGCCTCACTAGGTAGCTGAGGCTGGCCGCGAACCCGGATCCTCCTGTCTTAGCCTCCCAAATGCTGGGATTACAAGCGTGCGCCACCACGTCCGGCTGACCTTCATCCTTATTAATTAATTAGAAATAGGGTCTTGTTAAGTTGCCATGTGCTGTCCTTGAACTAGCAATCCTCATGTCTCAGCTTCCCAAGTCCTGGAATTACAGGTGTGCACCAACACGCTCAGCCCCTGCCTCTTTCATCTTTGTCCTTTATGCTCTTCCTTCAAGTGTATTACCGTGAGAGTGGCGATGGTAGGGGCTTATTGAAAGGCAACCTGCAAAAGGGGTTTTTAGTACATGTGAGCAATTGATTCTTATATTAAGTAACATGAACAATATGGAGAATCACTTTTTACTTGGGGGTATTTAAACACAACTCCATGCTTCCGAAGATAATTAATTTCACGAGACATGTTGATCTGAGTATTGTAGCTGTGCATTTGTACTTCCAATGGCCTGGGTGGTCACTCTTGGCTGCAGCTGGGGCCCTGTTTGTTGTTTTTCTCTCATTATACCTGATGGCCCTCCTCCTTGGGGTGCCCTAAGCCAGATGAGCATATCTATCTTGGCTTTGGATCTTTCTCAAGGTGTCTGTTCTTCCTTTCATTAGTGTGGATAATCAAAATTTGATTGTAAAGTATGCTCAGGCCAAATACAAGGGCTTTTAAAATTATCTGCTGTTTTAGATTATCCAGGCCACTGATTCCCCTTCCTTAGCATGGATAATTGAGAGTGGACTGGGCTGAAAAATGTTAAGCAGAACCAATTGACAAAATAAATGAGATTTAAAAAAATCTTCTACATTTAAATAATAAAATGTTAGTTTTTAAAATGTGAAAGAATTTATTTTATATTTTAAAACTGTAAATATATTTGATTTTAAATTACTTCAAAACAAGACAATATTTCCTAGGATGCACCCATTTAAAAGCTATTTAAAATGCATATGAAATACAGTATACACTTAAAAGAGTTAGAGGAAAAATTGAAAATATAGACAAGAGGTCAGATAGTTTCAGATTCAATGTCAAATCTTCTTATAACTGTGCTTATGTTTCATATTGGTAACAGAGAAGGCAGCATCCACTTCAAATTCTGAAAATCTCTCTGTATAGTAGAGGCTACAGTTATTTGTGTCTAATAAGCAACAATCATTTAGAGAAGGACATTTTTTTAAGATAAGGGCATTTTTCGAATGCACGTTTAGGAATGAAATCAGAATTTCTGATCTCATTCACTTCTATTTCTATCCTCTCGTCTTGCCTCATACACCTCTAAACATGGGTAAAAATGTATTTGCATGTCACTTACTGGGAATTTAGAGTGCTTTCCCAGAGGAACAATGTCATAAATGGGGGCTGATGACACTGAATACCCTTCAGGTGCACGATGAGATAAATAGATTTTGGGGGTTGACCTGGGAATTTGGAACATAATGTAAGAGGCAATGGTGAGTTTCTGGGCATGTGACACATAAACAAGGTTTTTGAAACATTACCCATTTTTATGTTGGGAATTGCCAAGCTAAAGCTTAAAGTCTCCCACAACACCTATGAATAATCATTTAAATACAGGCTGTGAGACCTGGGGGGAGAGAAGTGTATTATTTACTCTAAAGACAATAATCTTCCTTAGAGTCATTGTAGTCCATCATACAGATGCATACTTGGGGATCTTTGAAAAAGCAACATTTTCTCTTGATGGCCCATTGCTTCATATATCTTGTAAATTATAATCCAAGACTAGCTGGTAGGTTAGGGATGTACATCAGCTGCTCTGTAACAGAATGTGGGCACTACGCCTCTTTCACAGGGTGAAATACTGCAAAGGAGTTCTGCTCATTGCTTGCTGTGCTTGCGTGAAGAACAGAGTATGGGAACAGGGTACAGGGTGGAGGGGACCATAATGCACCCTTTGTTTCCAGTCAAGCTAAGAAGTTGGCAACTGCAGGCACACAGGAATTCTTGTTGCCCAACCGGTTTGAAAAAGGGAGAACCCCAGGGCTCTTAGCATAGCTATTATACAGCTAACGCTCTTCCTAGGATTATCCCCGTAATTCTCTCCATAGCTCAAATAAAGACCGGATGTAGCCACACTAATGTTATGATATGGTTGGCTTGCTGTTGGATGGTGCATTTTCTCTTGGTTGGAGAGAGACTGCCAAAATATCTCTATCCTTGTGGTTGGAGACCTGGTTTCCTGGACATGAATTGAATAATTAAATTCAATTGTGACTATTTATTTGAATTACTGTTATATAGTTATTAGTCTATCCCAATGAGAAACTCATCTACTGTGGGGACTACAGTGTGGGGGCATAACAGTGAAAAAAAATATCATTTGAATCCATATCTCTGGTGGAAGAATGAGGCATATGCATGACTGTGATGTGATTTGACCTCTCTAATAGTCGGACAAACCAAATGCTGTTGCAGCAAAGGTAGGAGAGGTGGCGATACAAGAATGAAGCATGTAGGGGAGATTGCTTGTGGTATCTAAGTAGAGTTTTAAGGAGAAATGCTTTTAGTTTAGTTTTCAGGGAAAGATGCAAGGAAATGAATATAAGCAGATGAAACATTTTGAGTCCAGGCACAAAAATATGAATACTTACATTGTAGTTGGAGAATGGTATAGTCATATCCAATTAAGTATCCAGTTAAGTAGGTCAATGTGTTTTTTTTGTTTGTTTGTTTTGTTTTGTTTTGCAGTACTTGGGGTTGAACTCAGAGGCGTTCTACCTCTGAGCTATACCCCCAGCCCTATTTTTTATTCTTTATTTTGAAACAAGGTCTCACTAAGTTGTGGAGTGCCTCACGAGGTAGCTGAGGCTGGCCACAAACCCAGATCCTCCGGTCTCAGCCTCCCAAATTCTGGGATTACAAGTGCGTGCCATCACACCCAGCAAGGTCAGTGGTTTTGAATTTAAATAGTTTAGAATGTATGTAAGTCACTTGGAGTTCTAATCACTTGGAGCCTCATATAAGACAATATAGTAAATTTACAAATGGCATCCAGGAATTTATATTTTTTGCAAGTATCTTATATGATTGTTTTGCAGATGGCTTTATCTTTGATAAAGTCTGCTATCAGTTATGTTTCTGACTATAGCATGAATGTCAGGATCTGAAGCTATGAAGGTGGATTAGGACCATGTTGTGATGCACATAAAGCACCAGGCTAATGAATTGGGGTTAGGTGGTATGCACTAGATCTTTGGTAGCCATAAAATATACATAAACAAAGGGAATAATAGAACTAACATATTAGAAAGAGTTTCTGTATTAGAAAGGTTTTTAACTGCAGTGTAGAGGAAGAGATATGGAGGCTTGGGAACAGGTTGTTAGGCTATTGCAATGGATGAGGTAGATGATGATGATGATGATGGTGATAAAGATCTGAATTTGTATGGAAGGTACAGAATGGAGCTGGGCATGGTGGCACAGCTGGTAATCCCAGCACTTGGGAGGCTGAGACAGTTAGATTGCTGGTTCCAGGACATCCTTAGCAACTTAGTGAGACCCTGTTTCAAAATAAAAAATAAAATAGGGCTGGAGGTATAGCTCAGAGATAAAGTGCCCCTGGGTTCAACCTTTAGTACCAAAAAACAAAAACAAATAAACAAATAAAAAATGGGAAAAGGAAGGGGGAAAAATGTAGAAAAAAAAAAAGGAGTAGAGACATCACTGAGAGAGAACCAAAAGGATATGTTCTTGAATGCCATATAGGAGCTGAAGGAAGCAGGAAGACAACTATGATGCCTCCCGTGATTATTTTTAGGTATCTGGCTGTCTGATGGCACTCTGGGTTGAAGTAAAACACACTGGAAAAGGAGCAAGTTTGGAGGTTGTGTGATAGAAATATAATAGGTTCCATTTGGGTTTGAGATTCCCTTAGGGAGTTTTCAGGAACTTTTTTTTTGGAGGCAACTGAAAATCCATAGCTCCAATTTCAGGTTGGAGTCATAAGTAGTTACTGGTGTGTATCTGAGGATTGAAGTCAGAATGGAAAGAGAATGCTTGAATAGGGTTTGTAAAGGGGGAACAAGAAGAGAAGCAAGACTGTGATATCTGGATTAAGTTCTGGAGAAGAGCTAGAAAAACTCAGAAGTCCATGTAGATGATATTACAGAGTCTTAGAATGACTAGGGAGAACTTTAGAAACCTTTTAACCCCGTGGCTTTCAAATATGTTTTAATGCAGAAGAACCAGATTTTCAAGAAAATCTAACTCAGAGCTCTACTGTTTAAAAGGTACAGATGGAATTTATCTGGCTGGAGATAGAGGTGGTAGAAGATGTGCTTACTCTCTGAGAGTCCTGTTTTCATTTCTCTTTTTCCACATGCTACTAACTACTGATTCCTTTCCGGGCAACATTTGTTTTCTTTTGAAAAAGGTTTTGTGGTTGATTGTGGTAGTGCATGCTTGTAATCCAAGTA
>PVLC010014883.1:22695-38509 GCA_004027655.1 Graphiurus murinus
TAATCCAGGGAGGTTTCTACCTCTGAACTCCACTCCCAGCCTGTATTTAAAAAAAAAAAAAAAAAAAAAATATATATATATATTGCAGTACAGGGGATTGAACCCAGAGGCATTCTACCTCTAAGCTACACCCCCAGCCCTATCTTTTATTCTTTATTTTGAAACAGGGTCTCACTGAGTTGTGGAGAGCCTCACTAGGTAGCTGAGGCTGGCCACGAACCCGGATCCTCCGGTCTCAGCCTCCCAAATGCTGGGATTACAAGCGTGCGCCACCATGCCCGGCTTAAAAAAAAATTTTTTTGAAACAAGGTCTTGCTGAGTTACCATGTGCTTGCTTAGAACCTGCGATCTTCCTGCCTCAGCTTCCCAATACTAGGATTACAGGCATGCACCGGCATGCACCACTGCACCTGGCTAGGAACATGTTTTTTTTTTTTTTTTAAATCAATGTACTTTCCTTGTTTATAGAGGCTGGAGTGACTAATTGATAGGATCAGTGTCACACAACTCATTAATGAAAGAGGGAGAATATGTTGATGTGAAAAACTCCCTAAGAAATGGAGCAACCGAAGGCCCAATGGGGCTCACAGCCACCATCAGCGGTGCAGGCCACACATGGGCTTGAGAGACAGAGGTAACACTCTGGGTTGTGATAGTCAGGAAAGGACTTGCAGAGGTGGTCGATTGCAGAAAGCTGGGAAAGCAGTTAGGGATTCAGTTTCTTGCCTATATAGAAGTCAGGGCTAAAGGTTTATCCAGGGTTGGAGGAAGTTAGAAAGTGGATTGTTCCACTCTGCACAACTGAGGCATCTGCCATATATGTTATGACAGTTACTGCTCACCCATGTGCAAATTGCAGCAGCTGATGAGTCACAGTGAAACACAGCAATACTGTTTTTTCCACAGAAGGGGCGCTTTGGGAAGGCAACTTGTTTGAGAGGTGATGTCTCGGTAATACGTCTTAAAGTTATCTTTGCGAAGGAAGCACAGACTTCTTATTAGCATTTATATTTATCTAAAAAGGGTCTTTTAAGAGTTGCCAAGGGGACACCCTTTTATGCTGCCAAGTGACGTACAGTAGAAACAGATCCGTAGCTCTGGCAATTAGTGCCTAACATGAAACCCCCAGAAAACTCTGCAAATGATTCAGGGAATCATTTGGAGACACTGGCAGAAATCTGCCAAGACTGAACACTGACTGACCCAACAATTCCTGGGGGACCTTGAGGAAAGTCAATTAGCTTCTGAGTCAAAGGAATCTCAAATTATTCTCAATGGGACTGCTGCCATCAAAAAGTTCTGCGCCTGAATTAGTGAGCTGCTACAAGGTCCAAGCCAATGTTCTTTCTTAGAAACATGCTTATGGGATGTAAATCTTTTTAAGTGCATTATATTGTACCAATTGTTTCATTTAGAAAAAGCTCATTGGTTTGTTATTAAGTGGCCTATTTGATAGTGCCAATAAATTCTAAAATTGGAGACTGGGTATTGTAATTTTGGATGTTTTAATGGTTCCAATTGTCTAAGTTACTTGGCCTTGGTTCATTTGCTTGACCTTTGTTTGTTTTAATGGCTTAGAAAAATTCCCCCTAACTACACAGAGTTGATATATTGGCCCTTGATGTATATATGATACAAATCTGGAAAGTACTTTATTAGAGTAAGTTATCAACCTTATTTGAATGATTGGATTAGGCCTACATAACAAAAACGTGGATAACTGCAAACTTTAGGGGAAATTTTCCATTAAAAATTCAATTTCTTATAAAAGGCTTAACATATTACATTTATTATTTTGAGCTAACTATAACTATACAATAACTATCTAGAAAAAGCACTGGAGGATTATGCTGCAAACTATTAATGTAAAAAGATAGTATAAAGCCATGGTTACTAGCGCTAGTGCTTCTCCATTCTATTGGCATAGAAAAAGCAAAAATTCAGATTTGATTTCTTAGTTTGTATTATATAACCTTTTTAGACTTACTTTGTTCAGGTGAGTAACCTATACCTTTTGGAGTTTATCGGAGAGGAAACATGAACTAATTTAGGCAATCTTTTAGTTTAGGGGCTGGAATTTTTAAAAAATAACTTAATAAATGTTAATTCTTAGCATCTCAATTTTCATTGCCACCATGACCACCACCATCATCACTATCATCACCATCAGGGGGTATGTTAGTCTGAGGAGCAGGTAGTAAGATGATGAATAAGCAAGAAGTTTTTTTAAGGAAGAAATGCCCAGCTGATAAAATGAGGAAATGCACTGGGTGTGATGGCACATACCTGTAATCCCAGTCCTTAGGAAGCTGAGACAGGAGAATCACAGGTTCAAGGCCAGTCTCAGCAACTTAGTGAGACCCTCAGCAACTTAGCAAGACCCTGTTTCAAAACAAAAAGGGGGGTTATATCTTGGAGGTAGAAAGTCCCTGGGTTCAATTCCCAGTAACAAAAAAAAAAAAAGGGGAGTGGGAGAATGTGTAGGTAGCTAGGAGAGGTTGGCATGCATGTATAATGAGTGATGGAGAGAGGAAAAGATGAATGCTAGCAAGCAGTTTAGACTGCAGCGCTGCTAAAGAGAAGTTCAGCAAGGTCTTGTGTGTGTTGGTGGAGGGGGGTGTTCCTTAATCCGAAGTCACTTGCCATAAGAATCCCACATCTTCCATGAACAGGCCTGCATTCACCGGGATTGGCCCAGGGAAATGGGGCCTCTGTGCAAATGCTGTGATGGGCTTCAGGGCTCATGGCTGGGGCCCAGGCCAACCTTGGACTTGCAGGATTGCTAAGTGCATTCTTATGGCCCTCATTGTGACATTGTTGTGGGAGATTAAAAAAGTCTTCCCCTTTGAGGTGACTTGTTAATTTTTAGCATTTAGCCTGCATGATTTAATATTTGGGGTAAGAGATAAAATACATAAGTAAAATATTTCCTTTTGCTTGGGTAACATGAAATGTCTGCAACTTGCCCAAATCTTGTAGCAACTGCCTAGCTTTTCACTTGAGTTGAAGATTCTGGTACAGCTGTGCTCTTACTTCAACTGGATCTTTCTGTAAAAGTTTTATTTTTCTGCTCCAACTTTAATTTCTATTTAGAAACCTTATTTGATTAGAGTGTGAAAGTTTAACTGTTTGTAACAGGATTCAATTAAAATAGGTCATTCTTGGGGCTCTGAAAATGGTAAGTGGCCTTAGGCAAATTGAAACAAAAGTTATAAAATTCAATTGGATGCATCACAACATTTAACATCTTTAAGGAAGCCTGTTTTGCCTAATAGATTCAATTTAGAAATATTTAGTGGAGGTCATGAGCTTAAGCACCCAAAATATGTATTTGTTTGTTTATTTCTCCCTTTAGTTATGACTAAGATCAGGACACCTGGACTCCGATCGACAAAATAAACAATTTGTGGTGGGACCTTGAAGAAAGTCAATTAGTTTCTATGACTTTACCAGTAGGTTAAAAAGGAGATTGTAATATTGGTGAATAATGTGCGTAGCGATGTTTGCATAAAAGATGCTTTGTCATTGTAAAGTATTATTGAATATTTATGGTCTACCAGACTGAGCCAAATGGCCCAGAGGAAAAAACAGTCAGATTTATGTAAACCTTGTTCAGTGTCCCAGATACTTCAGGATGGGTGCTCTATATATGAATGAATAAATACATGGTATAAATATTATTTTAAATTTTGAAGGTACATCAATATTATCTGGGGTGTTAGCCAATGTGCCTGACCTATGACATTGAAATGAAATGTCTGTCTCTGGGTAACTATTTCAACCTCATAAATATTTTTAAAGCCAGAGGCACTGATGGCAAGTAATGTTTTCTTAGAGTTTTGTGTCTGCAAATAAAGGTAAATTATATCTTTATCTAAAACCTACAAGAAATGGTTGTCATCCACAGGGGGCTCTGAGAATTCCCTGGCTGAAATTGGGTATCTTATATATATTTTTTTTTCTCTTTTCTTTAAAGAAAAGTGTTTTACTTGCTTTCTGTGTAGTAGTTTTCTATCACTTTATTGTGAGAAATCTGAGCCTTAAAGATATAATATTAATAAAAAATATTAGCTGTAAACAGAGCCTCAGGATTTAATGGATCTTACTGAGCTACACAATGCCCATGTATCGGAACTTAAATAGGTGATAGGAGATAAGAGGCATAGGAGCTATGTGTTTGGATTGGGTCACTGCTTAATCCAAATGGGTTCAGCAAAAGAATTCATGAAACGTGACAGTGGGCCAAGAGGAACTCGCCGTGACATTTCGAATTCCTCCACCTCTTCTAATTAACCATTTCACATATAACGCAACTTGTAGCGCACACCGATCTAGTGAGACCCATCCGTACTCAACGCGGGCCTGTCTGTGGTGGATGGATGGCTCTGTTCTCCTTAGGCAATGGCCTATGACTCAATAATACCTCAAGTTGAGCTTTTAATTTCTATGATCCATTGATTCCGAACAGCATTTTTCTGTAAGACAAAAACGATACCAGAGTTCCCTTATGATACAGCCCGACATTAAATGCATTTGGATAGATGGCACCATTCTAACTATAACACAAGTCTAATGAGATATTCGCAAACATAAAAACCACATACAGAAAAAAGCTTGCCATCATGATAATGACAGGAAAAATAACAATAACAATAACACCTGCCTTTACAAAAATTACTATCTGCCAGTCACTGCACCAGACATTTTATGCACATCCTTGCAAGGTGAATATCATCATTCCCTTTTGACAGGGGAAGACCCAGTCTCCAAGAAGTTAAAGTTGTCTGGGATTAATTTGTATGTAGGAGTTGAAAGCTCACAGTCCTGTTTAGGCAAGTCAGGAATTTTGCCTCATTAGTTGGGATGGGGGTGGGGGGATGTTCAGAATTCATTAGGGTACAAGTATTTTGGCAGGACCCATCTATTTTGGTATTAACAGCTTCAAGTACACCTCTGCCCAGCCTCTCTCACTCTTCCTGGAAAATAGGAAATAGAAGTTAAGCCTCAGAGTTATGCCTCTGTATCAGGAGCTTTGCAGTGCTCCGTAGATATTGGTCGAAATGATAAGAAAGATCCAGCTGCCTCTGCACAATGTGATTTCCACCCATCAGAAAAGGATTTCATTAGCCCACTTTTATAAATGTCAAATTTATGTAGGTAATCCAGAAAACATCCATCAATGTGGAATTATTTAAGATAAGCTGTTCCTACTTAGCAGAGAAACAGAATTATCTACCCCGCCCTATTCATAAAAAAGATTCAAGGAGCCAAGTTTTGGGTTTAATTGTGTTGTTGTACAGTAAAAATCTGTGATTCATGACTGATAAGACAATAGTGAAAATTGAGTTGGTGCTTATAAAATTTTTTGAGTTGATTTGCTTTTGGAAGCAGGCCAGACAAATTCCCAGGAGTCAAAGCTTCTTGTAGTATTTTATGCTTCAAGTGATGTCAACAAGGAGTTGCAGATCAATAACACCTTGTAATCTCCAAGCAGCAGAGGGAGGAAAGAGTTAAAGGGTTTAATTAAGTATTGCAAAGGTTGCTGGTCCTGGGCAGCGGAGGAAGGTAAAATATAGGGCACCTTTTGCATTTTAAGTATTGGTGTTTGATCCCTTGTCCCATCATTATGTAATAAGAGAATTTCATTTTATTTTTTAAAGGGAAACAGGAAAAAAAAGAGGCCACAGAGAAAAACACTTATTGCCCTTGGGGACAGCTTCTATACTGTACTTGGACAGGGGCCATCTCCTCTTGCTGCAAAGCTTCTGGAACAGGGTGAATGTCCTTCTCAAGGTGTGGAGAGGCTAGAGCAATGACTGACTACCAGTTTCAGAGACCAGAGCTGTGTGGGCAGGATCAGTGGGCACACCCAACAGATGTGTCTGGGTGGTCACTGGTATGGAGCCAAGGTAGCCAGGCCATCGGCTAGTCCAGAAGGAGGCCAGGAATGCAGTCTTCCACAGGGCCAGCTGGACAACAGCATGTTCCTTAAAGGACTCCAGCTCTGAGGTCTGTTCTGAGGGGAGGCAGCCTATGAGAAAGTACAGCTAAGCTGGGTGTGGTGGCGCACGCTTGTAATTCCAGCATTCGGGAGGCTGAGACTGGAGGATCCGGGTTCGCGGCCAGCCTCAGCTACCTCAGCGGTCAGGCACTCCGCAACTTAGTGAGACCCTGTTTCAAAATAAAGAATAAAAAATAGGGCTGGGGGTGTAGCTCAGAGGTAGAATGCCCCTGAGTTCAATCCCCAGTACCGCAAAAAAAAAAAAAAAAAAAAAAAAAGAGAAAGTACAGCTAGTGTACTAGGTGCAAAACCATTCAATAACAACAGGATGATTATGTACTGCCTCCTGGTGGATCCGTTTTAAATGCATTGACTCCAATAATGCATATAATAAAAAAATTCTGCTAAATAGGAAGATCAGATGATATTGTCAGTTCATTTTACAGATGAGGAAACTGAGGCCTAAGGCGATTGGGTTTACAGAGATAGTAAACCATAGAGAAAATTATTATATAGAAAATATTAATTGAAAGGCCATAGAGTGAAAACATGACCCTTCATTTTTTTTTTGTGACTGGCTAATCTCACTTAGCATAATATCCTCTACTTCCACCCATTTTCCTGCCACGACATTGTTTTATTTTTCTTTATAGCTGAGTAGAATTCCATTGTGTGAATATCTCATAATTTTGTAATCCATTCATCCACTGAAGGATATTGAGGCTGGTTCCCTAATTTGGCTAGCCTGAATTGTGCTGCTATAAACATGGATATACATGTATCACTGTAATATGTTTTCTCTCATCTGTGGAAGTTAGGGAGAAATTGGGATACAAGAGGAACTCCAGATAAAGGAGGAGAAACCCCAGTGGAGTGATGGAGGATGTCTAGGGGAGAGAAGTGGGTGAAGGGAGATAAACTTGATAAAAGAAAATACTTCAATTGATGCTATTTACATATATGAAATTATCAGTGACAATCTCAGTATCATAAATGGGAAGGAGAGGCAGTGGGGTGGCATCTGGGGAGAGGTTCACCAAGTACTGTGTGCATGTATGGCCCTATCACTCTGAACTTCATTATGATGTGATATTACAATGTACAAATAAAATTATATTAAAAAGAAAAACAAGCAAGAGAGGAAGAGAGAGGGGGTGGGGAGAGAGAGAGAGAGAGAGAGAGAGAGAGAGAGAGAGAGAGAGAGAGAGAGAGAGAAAGTCTTTGTTCAGTCCCACTTGGCTTATGATTGTAGTTCTACCAATCCCTAGCTCTATGACCTTCTCCAAATCCTTGAACTCAAGGAAACCTCAGATTCTTCATATTTCAATGCAGGGGCAGGGTAACACTAGTAGTTATAAAGCATGTAAAGTGCTTAATAAAGTGCTTACCCATTACATAGGGCTTAATAAATGATATCTACTATCATTATCATTGTGGTTTTTTTTTTAATCCCACTATACTGTTCCATCCTTCCAAATGGGGCTCTGATTAGCATAGTTGAATCAGAAGTTGAAGCCAGCAGAGAAGAATGCAGTGCTCTGATGGATGGAAAGATGAGTAGAGTTTTCCTTGCAAAGACATAGAGGAAAGTATCTTTTACTAGACAGTGTGATTTCATGCATAGAAGGCTCAATGCAAAGAGACTTAATTGAAAAATAAAAGAATAATTGCAGTAGAATAGCAGAGGGAAAAGCAATTGAGACAAAGGGCTGTATATATTAAACAGGACTAACGTAAATGAAGGAGTCTCAGAAGTTTTTGTAGCTAAGGATACTTCAATCATCAGAACAAACAACACAAGTACAGGGTTAGAAGCCAGAATCAGAATTGAAATATTTCCTCTCACTACTTATTTCTACAAGAATTTATCACTTCTCTGAATTATGAAATCAGTACTTAAATTATAATCACATTCTGTTATGTATTATACTAGTAGTGAGCAGCTTAGGGGGGCACTCAGGAAGGTACCTCTTTGTTGGTTTCCTAGGATCCCTGCATACTTGCTTAGTAGGGCTAGCTCTTCCCTTCCCTGGAGAAGACAAAGGCAGGCTCTATTTCTCTGGTTGCTTTTGTGTCATGGATATTTTCTAGTTGCCTATCCAGAGCTGATCTCTACCTTTACCCACAGTCAGCCCTGGGAGGCCAACCTCTGTGGATGGATTGGGATTGTCCTATATCTTTTGTATGGACTTGATCAACTGGAAGCACCAATAAGAAATGAGAAGGTAGAGCAGGAGGAGAGAGAGACCATGGTGTCTGCTCTTCTTTCCTCCCTGCTGGATTGCAATGGGTTGTCAGTGTCTCTCTACTGAAAGCCCCCTTTCCTGCAGGTGGCTCTCAGCAAACTGCTACTCTCTCTCTCTCTCTTTTTAATTCTATGGGAAAATTATTTATTTATCTATTTGTTTATTTATTTTTAATTTTTTTATTGGTGCATTGTAATCATACATCTTTGTTATGTACAAACTGGTAAAAGCATACATGCACACATCTCTCATTTAATACTTCCCCAATTCAAACTGCTACTTTCTACAGGCTTTGGGAACTGATTCTGCCCTCCCCACCCACCCCAGCAACTTCATGGGCAGTAAGGACTTCTTGCTGTTGCAAACCTTGAGGTATAGCACCATCCGTTGTTGCTTTACCTTAATCCTGCTCCTGTTGTGGGATAACAAGGTGTCACTCGTGAGTCCCTGGCCTCCGTGATAAAAAGAATTTTAACACATGCCAGTCAGGAACAAAAGGCAGGAATTTATTCAGGAAAGCAAGGACCTGGGGAAAACAGGTCTTCCGGACCACACCAGTAGGAGGGCAAGAAAAAAAGCTGTTCACTCTCTTTCAGTCCTTATATAAACTTTTAAGAGGGGGTTGGCACAGATGTTTGGACCTCCTCCTCACAGGTATAGGTGGTCATCCCAAAGAAGGGGTGGGCACAGAAGAAGTCCGGACCTCCCCTTCCTCAGGTATCAGCAATGGGTGGGTGGCCTCCTTTCTCAGGATTCAAAAGTGGTTGGTCGCTGAAGTCTCATATTTGTCCTCAGGAATGTCAGGTGGGGGCAGGGATTCAGGGGATTAAATGTGTGGCCCGCTGAGACTTCTGCCTAAGATTTGGGCACACCTTATAGGGTGGAGTTAGCTTATGAACTCTCCAGATTTTTTTTTTTTTTTTTTTTTTTTTTTTTTGGTACTGGGGATTGAACTCAGGGACATTCTACTTCTGAGCTACACCCCCAGCCCTATTTTTTATTCTTTTGTTTTGAAACCGAGTCTCACTAAGTTGCGGAGTGCCTCACTAGGTAGCTGAGGCTGGCCGCGAACCCGGATCCTCCGGTCTCAGCCTCCCGAATGCTGGGATTACAAGCGTGCACCACCATGCCCGGCAAGTCTCCAGATTTTAAAACTATATTTTTCCTTTCCTTCCCAATGTCTCCTTTCTGCCTAAATTTTATTCCTCCTACTCTACCTCATCACTCCCACCATTGTATGTAGCCTACCTGCCTGCTTGCCTTTCTTCTCCCTCCCTCCCTCTCTTCCTTCCTTCCTTCCTTCCTTCCTTCCTTCCTTCCTTCCTTCCTTCCTTCCTTCCTTCCTTCTTCCTTCTTTCTCTTTATTAAACTCTCCTCAATTATCCAGTTTGAGTGCCATCTGTTTCCTGCTGGGACCCTGGCTGATACATATAACCACTTTAAGTTACAAAACATGGTCTATCTTTGGTATTTAGAATAATAAAACTATGGAATAGTTAAAAATTCAAATTGAACTTAGGGTTAAATTGAATTTTTGGCCTCTCTAGGAGGAGGAGGTGAGCCATCCACTTTCTTTCCCTGTTTCTCTTATTTTGGCTCGTAGACCATGGTTTATGACCTGCCTGAAGGTCAGGTAACAAGAAAATTCTTAAGGTAGCTGCACACTCCCTGATTTTGGCAGATATTTAGAGCTGATTCGTTGGTTTTATGGGCATGTTTGTGTCCCATTGCTGGGCAGTGTCCTAGTACCTTAGATACATAGGATGCTATGGCCTCCAGCCCCAAACTTCCTGTATCCTGTAGGTGTCCAGCTGGTTTCTACAACTTCCATCTGTGAGTTGGGACAGTGACCTCCCCAAAGGACGTGTCTGAGTCTTGTCTCTTGGTACCCATGATCATGTCCTTATTTGGATAGAGGTTTCTTTTTTTTTTTTTTCAGATATTATGAGGTAAAATCATCTTGGTTTTACGCTGAACCCTAAATCCAATCCAAGCATGCTTATAAAAGATAGAAAAAGAGAGGACAAGCAGACATGGTAATCAAATTATACCTGTAACTCTAGTACTTGGGAGGCTGAAACAGGAGGATTGTAGGTTCAAGACTAGCCTCAGCAATTTACTGAGACTCTTAGCAACCTGGTAATGCCCTATTTCAAAGCAAAAAATAAAAAGGGTGGGTGTGGAGCTCAAAGGTAGAATGCCTACTGTAGTCCCCAGTACTACACCCATGCACACACACACACACACACACACACACACACACACACACACACAAAGGATAGCACAGAGACATGCAAAGAAGAACAGATGAAGACAGAGGCAGAAATTAGAGTGGTGCTTCAATAAGCTAAGTAATGCCAAGAATTGGACACAGTGAACAGAAGGATAAAGTGAAACATGGAAAAAATTCTCACTTCAGTGATTCCAGAGAACTGGCCTCTAGAACAGCAAGAGAATAAAGTTCTGTTGTTTTCATCTACCAAATTTGTAGCAATTTGTTGCAGCAGCCCCTGGAAACTAATACAAAATCACTTTGCCCTTTGGGACATCCATAGAGGGTTCCTAAGCCATCACCATGCCTGCTCCCTCATCCGAACCCTCTTGTCTGTGAGAAACAATACACATGACATTTCCTCATCCAATCTCTGGGCCTCTAGGGGGTCCCTATCCGCCCCCTATAGTCTTCAATTGTTTTCCCTTCCTTTCTTTACTTCTTTACTCTTCCTTTTCTCTTGGTTCCAGGTTCACTTTATCAGAAGTCAAGATTCCGATTCATCATATCTCTCCTTTTAGCTGAACGTCAAACATGCCGGAACTTCCAAGTAGCTCATCTGAAGGCTGGGTTTGTCTGTGAGGGCAGCCATAGCAAGATTCCACAGACTGGGACCTTCAGCAATACACATTTATTTCTCACAGTTCTGGAGACTGGAAATCCAAGGTCAAGGTGTTGAGGTGTGCTCTCTCCTGAGGCTTCTCTCAATGGCTTGCGGTGGCCACCCTCCCGCCATCCTCATGTGGTCTTTCTGCTGTGCCTGCATCCCGGTATCTTTGTCTTTTTATAAGGACACCTGTCTTATTTGATGAGGGTCCCACTCTAATAGCCTCATTTTAACTGATTATCTCCTTAAAAGTCCTGCCTCTCCATATAGTCATACCCTAGGATATGGTGGTCAGGGCTTTGATGTATGAACGTTGGAAGAACCCTATTTGGTCTACAACCAGTGTCCTCTTCTAGGTGGGTGATCATCCTCTCAACTTCTTTGAGACATGGGACTCACCACACTCACCATTCTTGTCTAGGAAATACCTCCTGAAAATCCTCAGTAATCCCCACTCTTCACACATTTATATGTTTGATATGGGTAAGACAGTCAGGAATCATGACTTCTGTTTTGGGGATTTTGGAACAGGATCTGGCACCTAAAACTCTACTTTTATATTGGTGCTGTAGTTGCCATTCCATTTTGTCATCTGTGACATGTGTGTGGTAATTGTTAAAGTTGTTTGTAGACTAAATATTTAGTGTTCCTTCCTAGCATTCATCCTAGTGTTTTTGTTTATCTCAATAAAGTCTTTAAAAATCTCAATTTAGTATCCCATTAAGGTACTGCTAGGTAGAAGAATATCACAGATTGAAGAAAAGAAAGAAGGAAAGAATGAATACATTCACTGATAGATTCATCTGGTCTGTACTACTTTGAATCTGCCACGCTATCAGCTATCTATATATAATCTGTGAACTCAATAGATACTTATTTCAGTTTTATCAGTTTTAGTGATAGTTATTTTTAAAGAGACAGCGTTGTAAATAAGCTTTGGTTATAGCTCTGTCTATAGAGGGAAGTATGTATGCATGCATGTGTGTGTGTGTGTGTGTGTGTGTGTGTGTGTGTGTGCGCGCGCGCGTATGTGCATGCATGCGTGCCTACGTGCATGTGTGTGTTCTGAGTACATAGAAGGAAAGTGGTAGATCTTAAAATGAACAGTTAATCCATCAAAATCTTTGCTCTCAAAGTACTGAAAAAAAGTTTGGGATGTTGTATCCTATGAAGTAACTATGTAGAATGGTCTTATTTCACAGAAGGTCACTTGTACCTTGAAGAAATAAACTTAATGACAAACCTGAATTCCAACTCTCCAGTCTGTTAAGATCCCAGTGAGATAAAGGCATCAAAGGCTGAGCGTGAGACTTCTAGCCTGTGGATGGAATTTACGTTTCTAGTGCTATTGATAGTGGTCTTGGGAAGACTAGGAAACTTTATTTCTTAGCAGAGAAATCTTGAAGAGTATCATTTGTCTGGGACCTTGTGAGGATTCTTGAAATGCCCAACTGGTCGTAGAGTTGTGCTGTGTCTTGTGTCTGTGAATGCAACCATCCAACAGAAACAATGTAATGCATAGCCAAGCTCATCTGTCTTCCTAAGTAGAAACTTCTAAAAATCTGCACAGTAAACTCTACAGTTTAAGAAAGTGCATTTGAAAAGCATTAAGCTTCATTAAAGATGTTTGTTTTTGAGTTTTTGCTTTTCTTTAAGACAATGATAGTAACACACTTTCTTCAGAAATCATTCTGCTTTTGTTTCCTGTTTAATATAAGATTTAGTTAGAATTTAAAAAAAGTTCCAAGTGGGTAGATTGGAGGTGATGAGTAGGCTTAATTTTCCTTCCTTCCTTCTTCCCTTCCTTCCTTCCTTCCTTCCTTCCTTCCTTCTCCTTCTCTTTTTTCTTTTGTGCTTAGTTGTTATAGAATGTAGCCTGTGTGAATTTTAATTATTATTAATTTATTACTAATTTGTTATAGAATGTAGCTGTGTGGTGTTTCCTGGTGGAGGAGCTGATGGCATTCTACCAGGCCATTTTCAGTTTTGTGTTGTTGCTCTGCTCTTGCCAGGCCTCAGTGCTTGCTCTGCCACTAAATTTCAGTAGCACCCCAGCTGCTGGGACAGCCTCAAGCACACTTGTTCATTTCCCCATGTCTCCCAGGGTGTCACATTGCTGCACATCAGTACCCATGAGGTTGTTACCCTGGTCTATCATTACTCTTCTCTTGTGGTCTCCAATGTAATGTTTAGTTTTGTCTTTGTAGCACGTGTACATAGTTTAAAACTGCAATAGCACTGTGAAAGTCATACCACCCAGCAATAGAGAAGTCTTCTTTTATGTCCTTCCTCTCTACTTCTTCTTGATGCTCCATAAGTTGAATATTTTTTAATCTTCTCGCTATTTTTTCAAGTATTTTCTTCTGTGCTTCTAAGTGGCATATATTTATAGCTATTATTTGATCTTCTAGTTGAAAATATAAAGCTTTAATTTCTTTCATGTAAAATGAGTTTTTTTGTGTTTGTTTGCATGCCTGCTTAAATGCATGATAATCACAAAGCAAACCTTCTCTGTTTTTCTAATTTGGTAATTGAAAAAAATTTTGTTTAAATTGTTATTCAGTTCTTATATAATTTTAATATGCATTGTGTACAACTGAGCCACAAGTGTTTTACGATTACATTTCTCTCTTTTGTTTTTTTGTACTGGGGATTGAACCCAGAGACATTCTACCTCCAAGTTACACCCCCAGTCCAATTTTATTTCTTATTTGGAAATAGGGTCTCACTAGGTTGCTGAGAGTCTCAGTAAGTTGCCAAGGCTGGCTATGAAACGTATCCTCCTGTCTCAGCCTCCTAAGTACTGGGATTTCAAGCATGTACCACTCCCAGCTTGCTTATATATATATATATAGTTTTTGTTTGTTTTGCCTAGGAGCAAATAATTCTTTTTGCTGTTGTTGTTGGCTTCGTTGTTTTGTAAGCCCTTCATTAATTTGTTCCCACACTGTCTGCCAGAAATGTAAATTGCTTCTCAATATGTTCAAACACATCAGATACTTTATCAGTTCATTTTTACCCCCACTGGAGACATCACTTCTGGAACTTTCCATCCTCCTGTGACATGATAGAGAAATGAGTATCTGTGTGGTATGGTGGTTCCTCTGTGATTTTTAGGGACCCTTTTTTTTCTAGAGTAGCTTAGGCCACAAAGTGGTGATTTGAGGTTAAGGAATTCTTGCTCACCACAACCTCAATGCTTTACACAGAATAGTTCTGCCTAGTATGCCTAATGAATATAGATATGAAAATTAAAAAAAAAACTTTCTTCTGAAAGCATGCTGGATTGTAACTTATACTGGAAGTTCCTTGAATTTTAAGCCACATTTTACCTTTCAAATAAGGACTTAGACATAACTTAAAAGCATGAAGACAACTTCTGCATATGTCTGAAGCAATAAAAGAGTAAACAGCAGTGTTTCTATTTTATGTGAAGTAAGACCCGCAAGGAGCACTGTACTCAGCACATACTATTTTCAAACACCAATGTTGTTACTGGAGAGACACAGATAAGTCAGTAAAGCATGGACGCTGCCTCGATAAAGCTCAAAGTAAGGAAGACCAAAGATACATTAAACACCAACTCTACATGGGTGTGGTGGTGCACACTTGTAATTCCAGTACTTGGAAGAATGAGACAGGAAGATGACAAGTTTGACACCAGCCTCAGCAATTTAGTGAGATCCTCAGCAACTTAAGGAGACCCTCTTAAAAGATAAAATAGGGCTACGGGTATAGCTCAGAGGTGGAATGTTCCTGGGTTCAATCCTTATTACCACATACACAAAAACAGAAACAAAAACAAAAACACAACATAACCTAGTTATGTTATTTATACAGTAGGGGCCCAGGAGGGTGTGATTTTGATGGGCACTCTAAAATGATCCTGAAAAGAGGTCATAGGATGATGTTATTTTTAGTTTTTGGAGAAAGAATATACAGATACACACATACTCTACCCCTTATTTATTTTTTTACTCAACATGATTCCTTTTATACATAGGACTGAGGTCTATATAGTTCCATGACCTCTCAAAGGACATCGCCATAGCAATAGTGAAAGTGGTATGATTCCATTTCAGTAATATCTCATAGATCAGGAAGCCGAGGCTCCATACACTCAGCCATACGAGCTAAGTCATTGCTTCTTATTCAATATTGTTATCTAGGATGTCTCCTACATGCATATTGTAGCATCAAGAGCAGGCCACAGAAGGAAGAAAAAAACACAAATAACGACTGGTGATGTTTTGTGTAAATGTAGTTAGTGCTCAATGCACTGAGCCGGAGGAGAAGATAGTGTAGAGCACATACTCCCTGCAGCCTGCAGTTTTGCTTTGCCCATTTGACTTTTACTAGAACTCTGTGAGGTACTATGTCTTCTCCTACTTTACATACAGAGAAGTCACACGAAGGACAAGTGGTAGAGACAGGCCATAAACGCAACTGTGCCTTACTTTCCAGCCTCTGCCATTTCTATAATACTTTGCAGCCTTGGAAGCCATTGATGTATGGTAAAATATCAGTATTTCACATTATTTGTGTGTGTATGTTTGTGAAAATCCCCTCAATATCCTAATAGGATGACAATTATAGAGACAACTTTATTTTTTTCTAAATTACTAAAAAAATAAAATACAGGATCTCCCTCCTTCTCCTCCTCCTCCTCCTCCTCCTCCTCCTCCTCC
>PVLC010014884.1:0-38484 GCA_004027655.1 Graphiurus murinus
TCCTCACTGTGACTAGACACTTTTCTTGCTCCTTCAGTAACATCCTACCTCCAGTAAGAATTCTTCCATGCTGTCAATTAGAAAAGATCTGACCAAGATGTGTGAGTTCCTTCCTAGAGTAACAAAGGTGAGGATTTGAAGGTAGACATGTGGGCTAAATCATTATTAGTCACTGCATTTTATCCAGCATGCAGGTCAGCTTTTCAGAAAACATCTGCTTTGTCATTATAATTAGGAATTGAGAATCTCGAAGAAATCATAACCTCTCTTTCTTTCTGACAGTGGAATGCACAGAGAAGTAAATCTGGCTTGCAAAAAAAAGTCAGGAAGAACCAATGACAGGGATCAATATTTGATATATAATACACAATAAAAGGTAAACACCAAGATGAGTGGTAGAAATCATGAGTTATGCTATGGTAAAGAGGTAACCATCTTGTGGTTTGGTACAGTCAGAAAGTGTTTATGAAATAAGTGTGATTTTTTTTTCTATGCTTCAAAAGCACAGAAAATTTGGACATATTGATGGAGGAAAGACAGGTAAAAAAAATAATTGAAGGAATCAAACGTAAATGCAAAGGGAAAGACCCAACTGTATATCATCAATTTAGATAGTTTGAGTAGAACTTACTAACCAAAGATCAGTATTCCTGGGGCCAAATAGGCAAGGTCATTTTGTAAGTAAATTGTCAGTGAGAACAGAGAAGAGTCCAGTCAACCACTCCTGTGTTAAAGATAATAAGATAATAATAATGATAATGATATCAATTTATATGGCCCATGTTTATTTTTATAGACATGACCAAAGGGTATATTCTTTCACCTGCTGATTGGACATAGTAATCATCTACATTGAACCTTTCATAGGCATGCTTCTATTCTAAGCACTATTTTAAATCAGAATTGTCTTAAAGCACTGTAATTTAGCTGAGTAAAATAAAATAATTCTTCGCAGTAAAAAGCACTACTAAGCATAATGTAACTGGACCCAATTCTTATTATAGTAACTATTTAAATGAGGAAAGCCAATGAACTGGGAAAGAAAAGAGGTAAGACAGCACAACTTGACTTATATTCAGATTTGCCATGCAAATTAAATTCAGAAATTTGAATGCCAGAGATTAATCATCTTGTCTATCCAGTTTCCAATTTTCTTTATTGTTTATGTATGACATTCACCATATATTCTACCTTTTATTCTCTCTGTATCTCTTTTACACATGCCACCACTCCCCCCCACACACACGTGCACACATACACATGCATTCTTACACATGAGAATGAATAGTGAGGAAGGCTATCATTCTAACTCTTTTATCTGCTTTTGTCTATATATCCAAGGTCTCAATGATAAAATTCTATCCTTCCTCCAACATGGTGTGTGTGTACCACTGATTAATATATATTTAATCAAAATAAAGGGTGTTTTTCACTGTTTTATCCTCATTGCTTGAGAATGCTTGCCACACAGCAAGCATGTTGAAAATAATCAGTATATTCTTTAGAAATCTAGTGTCTAGAGATGAAGTGACAAAATTTTGCAGAGTTCCACTAGATAACAGTGTGGAAATAATGCATAATTGAAACTCTCCTCCCCTGCCTTCAGTGATGTATATTATTCAAGCAGTATATTGATTTTAAAAGGACCTATCAAATGATTTTAAAGACTAACATGGTTTTAAATGGATGATTTTTTTTTTTAAATTCACTCTTTTTGTTGCAATATAGTCATACATCTTGAAGAAGTTCAGGATGATAGATGCATACAGCACTCATTGAGCATTTTCCCAAAGGTCAAAAATACTAAGATAATATAATCGCTACTTGTCCTGGCAAGAAATAAAAGTTGTATAAACATGTTCTAAAATCAGAGAATCACTGACATCGTATAAATAATGTGTTAGACTAGGAAGCCAAAAAAATTTGACTTGTTCACAATTCTATTTTTAACTTTACATAATTTGGAATGTTGCTGATGCTCAAGTCATTTATCTTTCCTAAACTTAGATTATATTTCCTTAAAACAAAGCTAATACAACTTGCTGCCATTTATAGTTTCTCATGCATTTGGCAATGTTGACAAAGGTGACAAGATTCTAAACATGGTTAATTTTTTACGTTGGAGTTGCACTCAAGAGAAAGAAAACAGTTCCTTCAGGATAGAACCTTCCCTGTGAGTAGAGAGTAACATAATAATGTTGAATAAATAAAAGATAATGGAACTAAAATTGCTTAGAAAGCAATGTGAGTGAGAAATGAGGACAGGATCAGGAGTCAGGCAGAGTTTAGTGTGCTTGTTGATGCTGTACTTAGCTAAGTTCAGGAGTAATAGAAAAACTAAACTGCATGGAACTTTATTTCTATATCCCTGAACAATTATTTTTAGAATACTTAACATAGTACCAGACATATGGTAGGTATTTAATAAATAGTGGCTTTCTCCCTTGCTAAGGACAATCAAATGGGCATCACTCTAGGAATAAGAACCAGGATGTAATGGAAAGGAAAAAAAAGAAAAAAAAATGAAATAATTTGCTCTCTGAATGAGATATGTATAAGTTCGAAAATAAACTGTTAATATTTCCATTATTGCTTTTTAATTGGTTAATATTCTTTGTGTGTGTGTGGTACTAGGGATTGAACCCAGGGACCTTTGAGTCCCCCAGCCTATTTTATTTTCTATTACTTTTTACTCTCTCTAGCTTTATTAGGGACTTTTGTTACAAATGTTTGTGCTTTACAAGTACAATTGCATGAATTCAAACAAAAAATTAAGAATTAGCAGTGATATTTAGCTTTCTCACTACATATACAGAAATAACATTGCTACAAATTGCAATGAAGAGAATTTTGTTTCAAATGGCTTGTTTTGGTTTTGTCTAAATATATCATTAAATAATGAAAGCACTAATTTAAGGGTTTTTCAAATAGTGATTTAAGTTTCTGGACACAACAGCATGACTTGCTAACTTCATATACATAAGGGATAACCAGAGACATGTACTAATGCTGTAAAAGACATTTTTATCAAACGCATAAGATACAAGTATTGGAATAGACATTAAGGTATAATTATAGAACACAAGATTTCTGTTGAATCTAAATCAATACTTGTAATCTTTTCTGGTATTAAGGTGTTTACATTTCCTCCTATTCTACACCAACCATCCTCTTCAACAGAATTCCCATCAACAGTCCTGATTTGAGAGATTAACGAGAGGACCTTCTCTATGTGAAGTACCTGTCAGTGTTACTTACATGAAAACAACAACAACAAAAATAATTGTTTTTTCACTCCACCTTGTCTTCTTTGGTTGCAGTTGCACACTAGTTATCAAGCACCCTTCCCACATAATAAAGTTGAAATGAAGATTTCAATTTATTATAATATTTGGCAGAACACAACTCAGGCTATCATTTAAGTGGTACATGCATGCCTTGAATTACACAGATCTTCAGAAAACATTTGACAAAAACTTTTCCCTATAAAAATTAAAGTAGAAATGTGTTCTTTGATTTTTAAGGCTACTCTGTATATTATTTTCTCCTCAAGGCCAACAAAGACACTTGTGTGGTGTTTCTTCAGATAAATGAAAAGACATTCTGATTTAAGAAGAGAATATAATGTAGAATTAGGCACATTTTATTCCAAAACATAACCAAAGATTTGTAAAACTGAACACATCAAAAAACTTTAAATCTGAGTTACTTTTTAGAGATTGGGGAAAGTTAGCATAGTGAAAGTATGAGCATCTCTTCAATTTTGCTCATTAAATTTCACCTCCCTCTTCATATAGTGATATTTCAATTCAAAAGAATCTGATTTTTCATGATACAGGTATAAGAATCATTTCAAATGGTTTTAAAATATAGCATATAAAAACACGTGGACTGAGCTTTTAGGTTGAACCTTGTAGTTCTATTAAATGTCTCAACAGGGGTATAAATTAAATAGATGTTCCCTCAAAATATATTCCAAATATTATTTTAAAAGGATGTTAATTCAGGGGCATCACATGCATCAGAAAAAAATTGCAAATGCCCAAAATGATACCTTTTCTAGTTGATGTTTTAACATTTATTCATAGTAGTTAAAATGGGGTAAGTAGCTATGCACTGGCCTTGAACCTGTGATCCTCTTGTCTCAGTCTCCCAAGTATTGGCATTAGGCGTGTGCCATTGTACCTAGAGCTAATATTATTAATAATATAATCACATCAAGAAAATGACTATTGCCACGCATGAGAGCACACACTTGTAATCTCAGTACTTGGGAGGCTGAGACAGGAGGATCACAGGTTCGTGGCCAGCCTCAGCTACTTAGTGAGGCCCTCCACAACTTAGTGAGACCCTGTTTCAAAATAAAGAATAAAAAATAGGAATGGGGATGTAGCTCAGAGGTAGAATGACCCTGGGGGTCAATCCCCAGTACTGAAAAAAAAAAAAAACAAAGAAAATAACATTACAAATATAATTTTTTAAAAAAATGAAGAAAAAGCATGAGGTTCATAAAGTTCCCAAATTGATTTGGGACCAAGTCAATTCAATATTTGTCTTTTTTTGCCTTTTAAATAACATTCATATTTTTTTAAAAAAAATTCCAAGTGGCATATATGCTCTTCAGCCTAAGCTCTTTCAACAAAAGATGACAATCTGTACTTTTCCATGTTCATGTATACTCATACAAATATTTAAATATGACTTTGTTTTTATATTTGCATATGTATTCATATTCTAAAATTATTTTGGATATGTCTTCATATCAACACATATAAATCTGACAAGGACCACTATATTTCATCATCCAAACCAAGAAAAGCAGTGCTATTAAAATTTATATTTGGAAAGCCATTCAAAATGGGTACTGTCCTGGGGAAAATCAGGATATATACTTATACTAGATCAAACCCAGTAGTTTCAAAGTACTCCATTATGCAATTATCCCATAATTTAATTAATACTTTCTTAACTCATGTCTAGTGAGGTTGTTTCTTCAAAATACAAGAAAAAAGATGTGATATAATAAATTTCTCATTCTCTGGTGCTTACTTGTATAAAATGGAATTTTAAAATTACATTGGTTAAAAGAATGTATATGCTCTAAAATTAAAAAAAAATATTTTCAGGGCACATTCCAAAAAGGATGTAGTATCTTACATTCCCTTATAGCATTTGAGAGTGATCATTTGTCTACAAGGAGAATCCCATGTATTTGGACTGACTTATTTTTTATACTTTTATTGGTGTATTATAGTCTCGCATCATAATGCAATTCATAGTGATAGAGACGTGAATGCACACGACTTGGTGGGTTCCCCCGCTCCCTGCCATTCCCCCTTTGCCATGCTGGATATTCAGATGGACATTGGTTTCCTCACAGATATACATAAGGTCAATGGAAGTAATTCCTTCGTTGGTCCTGCCTCTCCTCTTCTTCCCTCCTCCCCTCAGACCACCTCCCTAGTTCCACTGAAATTTTTCCTGCATTATCTGATGCCACTCTGGTGTCTTGATTATTCCCTAGCTTCTGCATATTAGGAAAAAACATATGACCCTTCATTTTCTGTGACTGACTAATTTCACTTAACAAAATGTTCTCCAGGTCCATCCATTTTCCTGCAAATGACATTAATTTGCTCTTCTTTATTACTGATTAGAGTTCCATTGTGTATATATCCCATAATTTTGTCTGTAACCCAACTATGCTGAGGCAGGAGGATTGAAAATTCAAGGCCAGATTCAGCAGTTTAGCAAGATGCTATCTATCTCCGATAAAATATACAAAGGACTAGGAATATAGCCAGTGGTACAGCATTTCTGGGTTCCATTCTTTTATCTCAAGAAAAATTTTAAAAATAAAAAAGCTGATTTCATGTGTCTGCCATCTCTTGTACCTGTAAGTTCCTAGCTATTCTTCTGGGCAGTTCCATTCAAGAGTCTGTTCAAGAATGACTCTAAATTTAACTTTAAAACTTAGATATAGAAGCATAAATCGTCTTGAAATACATATAGTAATGTGCCTTCAAATTATTTTTGAGTGGAAGGTTTATAAATTTTAAGAATAAAAGAAGAATCAGGAAAAGCATATTCATTTTATGTCCTAATTTGTGGATAATTACTTTTTAAAGAACTCTTTAGAAAATCTTGCATTTTTGCCAGTCATCTGACTCAGGGCAGCACTTGCTAGTTGCTATAACAAACAAACCAAAATCTTGGTTGCTTAATTCGACAAATGTTTGTCACTTACACAAAGTCCAATACAAATGTTCCTGGCTAAACTATTTTTATAGGCAGTCCCATCCAAGAAAAGAATCTCAAGATCCAGGTTCCCACTCTCATGTGATTCTGTTATTTTGGAGCCCTCATTTCCAGACACTGAGTGAGATCATGGAAGATTGTATCTCTCATGGCCAGGCAATAATAAGTTCCCTCTATTCTATTAACCAGAGTGAGTTACATGACTGCAACCTAATTGCTTGAGAGGTTGAGGAATTTATCCTTCCTCTGCACTCAGGAAGGGAGAAAGGAAGATTGTTCAGTTTCTAACCAGTTTTTGCCATACAAGGAATAAGTCTACAGCTCTTTTGAGGAAGGAAACACTGGCAAGACTTAGTGGTTGTTTGTTTAAGGACTATATCTTAAATGTAGTGTTTTGTTATTTGTGCATAACTCTATATATAGAAGTGAGTTCTATCAAATTTCTTAGAAGACACATTTTACTCAATTAAATGCTTTCCTAAAAAATTGAATGATAGCTTATTATCAGCAGCCAATTAAGATATGATATCAGAAATACTATGAGAGAGAGAGAAAAAGAGAGAGAGAGAGAAAGAAGGAAGGAAGGAAGGAAGGAAGGAAGGAAGGAAGGAAGGAAAGAAAGAAAGAAAGAAAGAAAGAAAGAAAGAAAGAAAGAAAGAAAGAAAGAAAGAAAGAAAGAAAAAAGAAAGAAAGAAAGAAAAAGGGAGCAAGGGAGGGAGGGAAAAAGAAAAGAAAGGAAGAAAGAAAAAGAAAAACAATCATGACATAGTACAAGACAGATGAAGTATATAATAAACATTCACTATAATGATATCTTAATGTTTATAAGACATATTAGGTATAACTATCATATACATATTTATACGATACATTATTATCTATATTCTTCTTTTTTTCTTTTTTTATTATTTTGGTGTTGGTACTGCGGATTGAACCCAGCAGCATTCTATCTGACCTATACCCCCAGCCTTATTTTTTATTTTGAAACAAGGTCTCACTAAGTTGCGGAGGTACTTGCTAAATTGTGTGAAGTAAACTAAGGCTAGCCTGGAAATCTGCTCTCCTCCTGTCTCAGTCTCCCAAGTACAGGAATTGCAGGCATGTGCCACCATACCTGGCTCCTATTTTCTTTTTTTCGGTACTGGGGATTGAACTCAGGGGCATTCTACCTCCGAGCTATACCCCCAGCCCTATTTTTTATTCTTTATTTTGAAACCGAGTCTCACTAAGTTGCAGAGTGCCTGAGGCTGGCCCCTAACCCAGATCCTCTGGTCTCAGCCTCCCAAATGCTGGGATTACAAGTGTGTGCCACTACGCCCTGCTCTTTTTTATAAATTATTTTGTAAGGAATTTTGGGGGATTACTTTTGCCAAAAAATATAAACAGTCAAAACAGGAAAATACTGTGTTGTAGAAATACTATGCTATAAAGACTAGTTAGAATGATCAATAGCTGTCACATTAAAATCACTAGATGCAAACTATGGCATTTTATAACAATTAAGTAAGTAATCCTTTGCAATACAATATAAATATTAAAACACAATAGGAAATTCAACATAACTCTAAGTTTATAAAATATAGCCATACATTTATAGGCTTGGGGTCACTCTCTAAAAACAATAAAGATTTAAATGAACACAAACATTCCCTATAAAATCTTATATGAGCATTCTAAAAAATAATTTACAAGTATGGCCTTTTCACCAATCTTTGAGTTGGCTTGAATTTGACATCTGATTAATATTGTGTTGTCTGCTAACTCAGCAAGGCATTCTGACATGGCTTGGTGATTTCTTATTAACCAATATTTTTATTACTTCCTCTTATAACAACTATAATTTTGGAATATACAAAGTATTTTCTAAGTAATTATTAACCCTAATTTTATATGACCTGTCATCTAAACTCCCTTGCTAAAAATAAATATATGATTATTGCATCATAATTACAAGATTAAAGAATCAAAACCAGGAAATGTTAAGGATTAATCTGAACTAATTATTGTTCTAAAAGTGTTTCATGTCCACATAAGCAAAAGATAAATCTGCTTCTGATAATGCCTTAAAGGCAAAATTCTGACTGGCAGCATTTTAAATTATATTATTCTTAGTCACAGCTGTCTGTTTTAATATAACCTATGTGGTTGGTGACTTCACCTAAATCCATTGAGCTAATGTCTCTATGATTCTCAGTCACTACAATTATTTCTGCTCATAAATCATCATCTTTAGAAAAGTCTAATTTTTAATAATACATTTTGTCTTGAAAGAAAAATATGAGCCAATGTTTAAACCCCCATTCTTGATTTAAAAACATGTAACTCTGCCTTTATTTACTTCTGAACTAATTCAACTACATGATTAATACAGTAATAAATTTTAAGCAATATTATATCTACTGTAAAAAAATCTGATATAAGATAAATACGTAATTACACTAAATAATGATTAAAGTAGTAGAAATGTAAGGGAGAGAGGAAAATAATCACATGATTTCATTTAGATAAAGGAAACTACTACAGTTACAGAGAAAGTTGATACTATTCTTCCTGGGAGCCTAGGAAAAATAGAAAATGTCATGATTTATATCATCTATAAAAAGAAAGTATGTCATTTCACAAAAAGAGATAAACTATTATATGTGAACTTACCAAAATTAAACCATTAATAATTTTGCTGCAGGGCTTGATGATACACATTTGTAATTTCAGCAATTGGGAGGCTGAGACAGGAGAATCACGGGTTCATATCCAGCCTCAGCTACTTATTGAGGCCCTCCACAACTTAGTGAAACCCTGTTTCAAAATAAAGAATCAAAATTAGAGCTGGGGGTGTAGCTTGGAGGTAGAAGGTCCTTGGGTTCAAGGCCCAGTACAGCAAAAAAAAAAAAAAAAAAAAAAAGAGTTTTGCTGCATAAAGATTTGGGAATTTTTATAATCTTTGGTATGCATAAGTATCAGAGAATGAAAAATACCACTTATTTGTGGACAAATAAAGTATGTTAACAAAAGGCTATTGACTAATTTTTAATGTTATCTATGTTTATAAAATCATACATTATTTGCTACCTAATAGTATTGTAAAAATTGCATCTTGGAGACACTGTAGATGGTGACTCTAAACCAGAAAATTAACTCAGACTCCCTGAAGGTGCTTGGAAATCAGAGGACCTATGAACACATATTATAATGTATTTACTGTACATCTAATGAGAGATAAAAAATCATGGTTGAAAACTATATATATATAAGAACCTCACTGATCTTGTCCAAGTAAGATAAACATAAAGATATTTACAACTAGACACATCATAGTCAAATAATCAGAAGACAAAAATAAAACTTTAAAAGCACCAAGAGGAAATGGACTCATTGCCATAAGGAATGCTCAATAATATTTGCTAACAACAACTACTAACAACTTTTCACTGGAAACCAAGGAAGGCAGAAGGCAGTGGGATGACATGCTCAAAAAAATGGAAGAAAACGACTATTGCTCAAAAATTATGTATATACTAAAACAACTCTTCAAAAGTGATCAGAACTAGGTGTGGTGGTGCACGCCTATTAATACCAGTACTGGGGAAGCTGAAATAGGAGGATGGTTGATTCAAGCCTCTCAGCAAACTGGAGAGACCCTGTTTCAAAAACAAAAAATAAAAAAGGGCATGGATTTTTGTAGGTCAGAGTAGAATGCTCCTGGATTAAATTCCCAGTACCAAACAACTGTGAAGGTAATCTAAAAAAAAAAAAAAAAAAAAATGAAGTCATAAAGACTTGAAAGACAGCACACACAGTAATTTTACTCCATCTGCAAAAAGAAGTATGTAACAAAAAGAGCACCAGCAACCTAATTACACAAGTAACTATCAAATAGAGCCAGGCCCAGTGGCACCGGCCTGTAGTCCCAGCTACTCTGGAGGATGGGGCAGGAGAATCAGAGTTCAAGTCTGGCCTGAACAACTTAGTGTGACCTTGTCTCAAAACTCAAAATAAAAAGGGCTGAGGATATAGTTCAGTGGTAAAGTACCTCTGGGTTCAATTCTCAGTACAGAAAAATAAAATACAATATAAATATGCATCTTAAATTTTTCAAATCACAAAAAAATAGGCCACTAAACATCATGTGGGAAAGAGCTCTTATAAGAAACTATCTCTTTATACTTTCAGTTTAGTGGCTTTTAGCCATATCAGTGTAATGATATCTCAATTGGAGGAAAAAGATGATTCCTTGTTAAATATGTGTGAACATTGAAGGCTATTATCAGATATTACTGAAAATCTAGCTCAAACTTTTACAATTACAGAAAAACTATGAAGAAATGAAATATCTATTTAGGAATAATGAATGAGATTATTAAGAATCATCAGTTAGATTATCAGTAAAGTACCAACATTATAATATGGGCCCTTGAGACAGACTGTGGGATTTTGGATTTCTAGTTCTATTCCTTAATAATTATAATATTAAGCAACTCTTAATTGGCCTACTCCAATGACATGAGTTATTTAAAAGTAGAGTTTTCTTCAGCTGGTGGAGAAGAGGAAGTCATAAAGATTCAAAATGCAAGAGAAATTCAGTGAAAGGTAGCCTTCATTGCTGAGATGGAGAGGGCAGAACCATAGTGGCTGAGAGTGACCAGGAGCCGATTACCAGTAATAAAATAGGCAACTCAGTTCTACAGCTGCCAGGAATGATTTTTGTTTTTTTTTTAACTCTAATGAGCTTGGAAGTGGATTATTCCCTAGAGCCTTTATATTAGAGTCCCATGCAACCAACAGTTAGATTTCAGCTGTGTGAGACCTAAGAACAGAACCAGAATTACAGATCTGGATTACATAATTATAATAAATGAGTATTGCTTTAGGCTGCTAAATTTATGGTGATCTGTTATATAGCAAGAGAAAACTAATACAAGCATGTTGCTGCCACATAAACCCTAAATCAAGTTTAGATACTTGAATCTCATCAGGCTAGATTTATTAAAATCTCATTTGGGAATATTTGGCAACTAAAAATGACTTACAGGGCATTTTATGACTTAAAAGTGAGTTTCCAAAAGGCAAGGAAAGAATTTTGCTAACAACAAATATCAAAGAAAGTGGGAAACACAATAAAAATGCCTTTGTGAATGCTTTCTGTGAATTTTACTTGTTCAGCAAACCAGTTATTTACTGGTTATTTAATAATTATTGTAGTATTCACAAAACCAGAGAAGTTTGTTTTAAAATCTTCCGATGCTAGAAAAACAAAATTATTTTGTTTGTACATTAATCTAATTATGTCAAGACTGTGTGAGACTATTTTCACTAATAGCAAATTAACCTAATGAGAAATGTTGCATTGCTGAATATAGATAGCATGGCAATGAAAACAAAGAAACTTTGAATTGCTGAATATAAAACTCATCAAAGACTATATTATATAGTAAAACAAGTAGTTTCAAGCACAGTATGAGGTAGAACATCACCACATTTTAAAATGGAAACATGAAGTCACCTTACTTATTTCCTTTTCTTATAAGGAATAACACCAATTCTGCCATCTAAAAAAGAACCTAAAACCAATTTGATATTATAAAATCATTAAGTTGAAATGGTTTCATATTTTTGTTTGGGAAACTACTTACCTCAAAGCCAAACTCAAGTAAAAATATTGACCTTTTTTACAAAATTTATAAAATTTTTGAGTTACCTAATATAGGTAGTCTATAATAGTAAGGTCAACATTATTTTTTTTTATTATTATCCTTTCTTCATACCCACATACACATATAGATATGTGATATGTAATATAAGATAAACAATTTTCTCAAGGAAGAATTATTTATTTATTTATTTATTTATTTATTTATTTATTTATTCATTCATTTATTGTGGTACTGGGGATTGAGCTTAGGGGCATTCTACCTCTGAGCTACACCCCAATCCTATTTTTTATTCTTTATTTTGAAACAGGGTTTAACTAAGTTGCAGGGGGCCTTACTAAGTTGCTGAGGCTGGCCATGAACTTAAATTCTCTGGTCTCATCCTCCCAAGTACACCACCAAGAGTACAACACCATGCCTAGCTAGAAAGAATTATTTTTAAATGTCAGCATGGTTAGCTGGTTTTCTCTTTATCAAAACAGTCCTTCAATTTGTTTATAAAACATGTGATAGAATAAATTAATATACTGACAGTTTTGTGATATTCAAAGTTTTTCATGTAGAAAAAAAGATTTGCTTTTAAAAACTGAAATAAAAATATTACTAAAATTAATCAGCATTTTCTCTTTTGTCATGTATTAACAGTGAGTTAAAAAGAACCATGGGTAAATACTTTTAACTGTTTTTATTGTATTTATTGTATTTATTTATTTATTTATTTAATTGTTTTTTTTGCAGTACTGGGGATTGAACTTAGGGTCATTCTACCTCCAAGATACATCCTAGCCCTATATTTTATTCTTTATTTTGAAAACAGGGTCTCACTAAGTTGCGGAATGTCTCACTAGGTAGCTGAGGCTGGCCTCGAACCCGGATCCTCTGGTCTCAGCTTCGCAAATGCTGGGATTACAAGAGTGCGCCACCACATCCAGCTGTTTTTATTGTATTTTTTTAAAGTGTTATATTTTACTTGAAAGTGCATTTTATCAACAACATTTCTATTCCAAAGCAAAAGAAATCAAAAAGCACAAAAAGCAAAAGAGAATAGGGAATCATATTTCCTGTGGTAATTGCTCAAAAATTAAAGTTCTCTGAGACCTCCCCCATAAAAAAAAAAAAAAAAAAAAAAAAAAAAAAACTCACACCAGTTTTTAAGCCTATGGTCTCAGAATAGGAGTTACACCATCGCCCCTAAGATTCTCAGGATTTCATATTTAGACTGAAATACACCACTGTCTTTCTAATTCTCCAGCTTTCAGATAGCATACCAGGGGACTTCATGGATTCACATTAGCACATGGGTGAATTCCCATAATAAATCTCAAATTTATTTGTCATTTCAAATTTATGAATTAAAATCAACTACATAAATTTGAGTTATTCTTTTCCTTTTGAATCAGAGTTAAGCACATATATGCTACACATTATCTAGGAAAATACTTAAAATTCAGAATAAGAGAATTCAGTCAAATCATACATTGGGTAATATAAAAATCTTCCCAATTTATTTTATCTAAATAAACTTCTCACTCATGTAATTTCTAGAAATTTTTCTTCTCATCTTTCTCTCATCCATCTTTCTCTTCTCATCCTTTATCCAATGTTTTTCGATTTTTTAGTTTTATTGTATGTAAAGCTACATTTTCCTTAACATCTATTGCTTATGACTTAACTGCCCTTTGTTTCTTCTCATTCACAATTAAATAGCTTATTTTAGCATTTATAATAGAGAGCCAAATACCAGAGGATGCATGTTTGTTCTTTTATTATTACTAGAGCTCTAAAGTTTCAGAAAAAGATTTAAATATTACATACAAAATGTGTGTGTGTGTGTGTGTGTGTGTGTGTGTGTGTGTGTGTGTGTGGCACTGAGGATTGAACCCAGGAGCATTCTACCTCTGAGCTACACCCCAGTCCTATTTTTTTTTTTAATTCTTTATTTTGAAACAGGGTCTCACTAAGTTGCAGAGAGCCTCTCTAAGTTGCTGAGGCTGTCTGCAAACCTGTGATTCTCCTATCTCAGCCTCCCAAGTACTGGGATTACAAACATGTGCCACCACTCCCAGCTAAACTACACGCAAGTTTTACATGTGCTTGATCCAGATTGTACATTGAAGATAGTACATACTTGTCCTACACCAAAACGTAAAAGAAATTGCCTTAGATGTGAAAACTAAAAAATTTCCAGGAAAAGGAGGGAATGTTGCTTCTAATGGCAATTGGGAATTAGCAGAGAAATTTCAAATCAAAGTCTTTTGAAGTATTGCTAATGTATTTCAAAAGTATCATAATTGAATCATAATAAGATATAAAAGGGACACTCTATATTTCTATATGTTATCTCCATAATTCTCATACTTATACTAACATTAGTGTTACAAGTTGTGTATAAAATACTTGTTTTCTAAAAAATCATCCAGTATAATGGTGTAACAAAAGACATTTATATATTTACCAAATATGTCCTTATCTTCAATGACTGCCATCTCAACCTCTGTTCCAGTAATGACTGTGCAAGTAAAAGGAACTTGAAGAAGAACACTGATCTCACCGAAGGACTCCTTCTCCTTGAGCTTACCCATATAAACAAGTTTTTGGATTTTTTTCTGTAGAAAATGTAATCAATGTTTAATGAAACTACTTGCATATAATGAATAAGTATTGTTATTGTCAGAAGCTCACTTATTCACAAATCACTTTACTACTTAAGTAAATTGACAATTTAATTCAAATCAGAGAAAAATTTTACTGACATATGTGTTTATATTAGAGTAATAGTATAGCCGGGTGTGGTGGCGCACGCTTATAATCCCAGCATTTGGGAGGCTGAGACCGAAGGATCTGGGTTCGCGGCCAGCCTCAGCTACCTAGTGAGGAACTCCGCAAGTTAGTGAGACTCGGTTTCAAAATAAAGAATAAAAAATAGGACTGAGGGTGTAGCTCGGAAATAGAATGCCCCTGAATTCAATCCCCAGTACTGCAAAAAAAAAAAAAAAAAAAATAGAGTAATAGTATATTCATAAACAATTTCGGCAGATATAAGGTAATTGACAACATTGTCATTTAATGACATACCAATTAAATTTTTTTAATCCATGAAGACATCTAGGAAATACTCAACTAATTCCATTTGTCAAGGGCCTGAGGTAGCATTTTATAATCATAGCATGGCTTAGTGTGTTTTGTGAAAAATCATTTGTTATCTCAGTCCCAGGAGCAAGGTGTGGTTATTGTACTAACAGGGGAAAAAAAGAAAATAAGGGGAAACTATAATGGCCAGAACTCATGGGGTCAAATAATTCTCTCCTACCTTAACTATTCAAATTAAAAGCTAACTAAAAATAAATAAATGTAAGGAGCATAAGTTTGAGTCAGTGAACTAGCAATTTAGCTTTTATTTAAGGACCCTAGGGAGAAGGGTCTATCAGAATTTCAGTATAGATGGTTCTGGAGAAAAAGTTGAGGACCCCCCTAAATGATCTTTTCTGGGAAATATAATTAGTATTAAAATGATGATGATATAAAAATAGAATGTAGCCCTGAGGATAGGAAGATGATAGAAACTTGGAAGAAGTAGAAGACTTTAACAAATATCCTGGAGTCAAAGCCAATATAGCTGAAATATTTGCCATTGTTATACATGGCAAATCTTTATACTGAATCTTACTAGTACAGAATAACTTAAATGCTTATATATTTAACTGAATCCCATTCTAGACTGTCCAACCAACAAAGAAGGATTCTTTGTTCTAAAGTTTTTTATCACTATACCTTAGTTGTTTGCCTGATTCATCAAAATGGAATCATACAGAATGTGTTGTTTGAGCTGGGCGTGATGGCTCATGCTTGTAATCCTAGTATTTGGGAGGCTGAAACCAGAGGATCCGAGTTCATGGCCAGCCTCAGCTACTTATTGAGGCCCTCCACAATTTAGTTAGACCCTGTCCCAAAATAAAGAATAAAAAAAATAGGACTGGGGATGTAGCTCTGAGGTAGAATGCCCCCAGGTTCAATGTGTTGTTTAGCATTTGATCTTTTTACTCAACCTAATGAAGTTGAGATGCATTCATATTTGTCCATGTATCATCGCTTCTATATGGCATTACATTGTATGAATACACCAAAATGTTTCTATCCATTCAGCTGTCAATGGGCATTTGGATTAATCTGATTTTAGCTCATGAGGATTGATGTAAATTTTTGTGTAGACATATTTTTATTTCTCACCGAGTAAATATCTACAGTGGCATTTCTATATAATATGGTAAACTGATATGTTTATATGATTTAAATTGTATATATCTGACAAATAAGTATATTAAACCTATTTTAATGTGCTTACTAATCATTTGTATATCTTATAACTCAATATATCTCACACATACAACTTTCCTATGTCTTATAATTCTATTTAAAGAAAATAAATCCAACAAAAATGGTCAAAAATATTGAACTGAGATTTTACAAAGGAATAAAAACTAATCGTCAGTAAATATGAGAAAATATATTCAACATCCTTTATTCATTAAATTAATTACTAAAGAAAGTATGCAAGTTTAAAACTTACCACTTTGTTTTTTTGTAGTTTCATAAATCCTATAATACTTCTATAAATGTTACAATATCCAGAATCAATATAAGCCACAAAAGAAATGATATTTCCACTTTCCACTATCACTAAGAATAAGAAACATAGATTATTTCACAATTTATTCTCTATAAGAGATCATTTTAGATAGCATGACAATAAAATTTGAAATATCTAACTTTAATGACTACTCATGTTAAATCTTTTTGTTAAAAATACTTTTATGAGCACATTGTAGTTACACATAAGAGTGAGGTTCAATGTGATAGAAACACACTTGCACACAGTACTTACTGTGATTCCGTCCAGATCCCACCCTACTCACCCCTCCCTACACTTGTTAGTGGGATTGGTAGAGATACCTTCATATATGCACATAGCATCACAATTAGATTTTAAAGAGACTCACACTAAAACTTGCAAGCATGAAGCCATTAGGAAAAGAACAAATGAAAAAGAGAAGAGAATCAGAAGAATTCGCAGAAACTGAACATTGGGCATTGTTCTTTCTTTTTGTTATTTATCTTACACCAGGAAATCGAGACAAGTATTAATAAAACTGCTTTATTCCATTTTTCAGGTCATGTAGAAAAAATCATAAGAGGGATAGTTCCCTCCTAGCTATTCGCATCAGCACTGAGACAGTTAAGGTCTCAGTTTATATGGAAACTAGTGATTAGAAAGATTGTTAAAGAACATCTGAGCTCCAGCCGATTAGCCTAACACACCCAAACACAGTTTTGTAGCAGGAGTGTATCTAAGGATAAACAATGCTGAGGCAGACTCTAGTAGGACATATATTAGCTGAATGGATATCAGTTCTTGTAAAGCTAGACTAGTGGAGAAAGAACACTACAAAAGAATTATACCAATCAATGCTATTTTTGAACTTTATTTTTCCTTTGGGAAAACTTTTCTCAATCTTATTCTTATAAATCTACTTAGTTTGTTTTTAAACTGTTGTTAAGAAAGAACTTGGTTAGAAAGGGCTTTGCATTTACTAAATATCTCTATAAAGGTCCATGTCATTATTAATACTTAATAAATACTAATGCTTTAACCAATATTATATAATATCTCTTTATTATTAAAAGTATATGTATATACAGATTAATAAAAATATCATAGCTAAGTAGAGACAAATTCTGAAACAGAAATACATCTGAGAAAAATTGAATATTAATTATCCAATTGCCAATTATACAATACCTTTTGAATTCTATGACACATTAAAATAGTCAGTTCTCCTAAAGAATAAATGCTATATGTAAAATATCCTAAGCTATATTAAGTACGTGCCATTTTGCATAAGATATGAACAGTAAATGAACATTTCTTTAATATCAAGAATCTGCAATTTGTAAAAGTTATATATGTCTAAAAATTGTTGATTGAGAAAAAGCCAAGAATGAAAGAAATCTTAACATTTGAATATGCCTGAGAGAGTATTCTAATAAAAGAATTTGATAAAATAATATGTATGAAATTATGTCACAGAAATCATCAGAATATGGCTGGATACCCACTGCAGAGTAGGGCAGATGAAGAGGTAGATTAATGTTAGACTCCCTCCTTGCTACCCACTGCTCCTACCTGTGCCCCATGTTCTCCTCCCCCGCATCCAAAGTATGACAAATGCAGGGGCAAGGGAGCTATCCACAGATCAATGGAGAAGGCATTATCCAGATTTGATGTCCAGCCTGACATCCAAGGAAGCCAAAGACTTACCAAGTTCATCTTTGCTCAACTCTCACTTTCTCCATGACTACACATACTATATATACTACAATGACTACTCTATACTACAGTTTAAAGTGCTTCTCTCAGCTCCCTCATGCCCTTTTGCTATTTTATATGGGTTTTGTAAATATTTATTTGCTGTGATAATTGTATATTACATTCTCTAGCTGTTACAATGCAAGCTCCATCAAGATAAGGGTCTATCTTTTTATCTTTTGTTCACTTGTGTATCTACATATAGTCACTCAAAAATATTTGCGGAGATTGCCTAGGTATCAAGGCGAACTCAGAATATGGTGACGCAGACTTTTCTGAAACGCCTCTCCAAGTAGTTCAACTAAAAATTCTGGATAAAATCTTTTAAACTATTTAAGGTGGTAGAAAACCATGGCAAAGTATGTGTGAAAGATCAAATGTGGACAACCTCATATGTAGCCCCAAAGGGTGATACTCTCAATGGATGGACTGATGGCAGGGAAGAACCTCACAAAGAGAACCCTGGAGATAATTCCCTCTCTTAGCCATTGTGCTGTGCTGAACAAAATGGAAAAAGAAATAGGAAAAATCTCTCTGAAAAATAACTAAAAGAAAAAATAGCTCATGATGTTGGGTCGAGAAGCCATATTACCTGTAATGTAATAAACTCTTTTAAATAAACATTTATTTTCAAATTATGCTGGATTTTAGTGACTCCAAATACAGAGGCTGGGGAGCAAATATTTGTGAATGAAGTAAACTTCATTTCCATGGTTCAAAGAATTCCAACAGATAGTAAGATACTATATCAGGGAATATGAGTTCTCAATAAAACATATTAGAAAATATATGAAACATAAAGCAGCACCGTTAATAAGTCACAACACTATATATATATATTTTTTTTTTGTGGTACTAGGGATTGAACTCAGGGGTATTCTACTTCCCAGCTACATCCCCAGCCCTATTTTTTATTCTTTATTTTGAAACAGGGTCTCACTAAGTTGCTGAATGCCTCACTAGGTAGCTGAGGCTGATCGAGAACCCGGATCCTCTGGTCTCAGCCTCTCAAATGCTGGGATTACAAGCGTGCGCCACCATGCCTGGCTGTCACAAACTATTATAAACAAATATTTCTCAATATATCTAGAAATATAGTATGATGTTTGTCTATGTTTATGGGTGTATAGAATAGAAAACAATTTATAATTATGAGATATAAAATATAATTGTATTTACAGAAGAAAAAGACTCAAAATTGGTCAGTTGAGTTACAAAAAATAACTAGAGACATTTAGAAAAAATTAAGTTATTCTCAACAAAAATATAATCACCTGAATTAAATATTAAACTGAAAAGCTAATGTTCAATTCTCAAATTTATTAGCAAAATTAACTTGCAAATAGATAATTTTTTCACATTTTAACCAAGGCCACAATGCTATAAGCAGATCAGTAAGTTTCATTTTCAAAAGATTATACATTTGAGTTATATTTTATTTGAATCCAAATTAAAAATTGAATATTCAGTTCACCCTTGTAATCCCAGTATGTTGGAGACTGAGAAAGGAGGATCTCAGGTTCATGGCAGGCCTCAGAAACTTAGCCAGGCCTACTGCAACTTAGTGAAATCCAGTTCAAAATAAAAAATAAAATAGGGCTAGGAGTACAGCTTCGAGATAGAACATACTTGGATTCAATTCCTAACCCCCCAGCCTCTCCCCCCCCACACACACATACGCAAATAACTGAACAGTTACCTCTTAATGCCAATATCAATAATCCTTAACTGTACTTTACCTTCAGTAGTCAGTCAACAGATTTAACTAATTTCTTTGTACTCTATGCTTCTCTCTATTCTTAATAAAAGTTTCCTTTTCTTAAAGAATATGTTCAACTATTCTTTGAATTATCTTGAGTCCATTTTTCTTCCAGAGGAGGGGAAAAAACTCTTCTATATTTTTTTTCACCCCAAATAAGTTCAAACTAGTATTATTCTAGTATTAATTATAAATTCAACTCTCTAAAAAGTTGTATTAAACCCTATACTACATAACTAAATTGATATTAGTCTCCAGTTATAAATTTGCTATATTTTTCCTGCAGATAGAAGAGAAAGGAAGAGAGAAGACAGACATATATTCAAACTCAGGTTCCTATATTCTTTCTTCATATATGCCCAGTCTTTTTATTTTATATGTTTATGATATTTTTAGAGGACTGATGTTCAAAGACCTGTTACTCTCTGCTCTGGCTAATATCACTGCTCTTGGTACTTTGACTTTCCAGAGCCTGGTCTTTTTTAGAATTATATATTTGATTTTTCCGTAGTAATACTGTTTTTAATTTCCCCTGTGCTTGATGTCTACTTTATTAAATATAGGAAATGCATTTAGCTGTGTCTGGTACAAAGTAAATGCTATATATGAGTTTGATGTGACTAGCCTGAAGTTTGATCCTCAGGATTTTTGGATATTCCATCTGTGTCTAGGATCTTCTGATAGAGATGTAATGGAGGTAACAGTTTAAGTAATGCTATGTACATATATGCAATAATCAATGCTAATCTCAATGATATGTACTGAGAAGGAGAGGAAGGGGCATGGGATCCAGAGGGAAATGCACCCAAGATCATGTGCATTTAAGTTTCTGTCACTCTATACCTCAGTATAATATATAATCACAACACACCAATAAAATATATAAAAAAGAAAGTTCTAGTCTAAAAAAATACACTGAGCCGGGCGTGGTGCCTCAGCATTCGGGAGGCTGAGACCAGAGGATCCAGGTTCGCGGCCAGCCTCAGCTACCTAGTGAGGCACTCAGCAACTTAGTGAGACTCGGTTTCAAAATAAAGAATAAAAAATAGGTCTGGAGGTATAGCTCGGAGGTAGAACACCCAAGTTCAATCCCCAGTACCACAAAACAAAACAAAACAAAACAACACTGAAGTAAAGAAAGCACCGTAAGTGAGAGTTAGCATAAACTCAAAACTATTAATGTAGAACTCCAAAGACCACAAACACAGTAATTGCCTGATACAGGTTAAAAAAAGCTTATATGTGAAGTATTAAGTGATAGAAAGGTGCTTTCTGGAAGGACTTATATAAGATACAAATGTCGCTATGAGATTATTCATGGGCTAGATCAGTTTACTATTACTTTAATTATTTTTAATAATCCCTATTTTAAGCTGGACATGGTGGTACATGCCTGTAATCACAGTACTTGGGAGGCTGAGAAGGAAGATCACAGGTGTAAGACCAGCCTCATCAATGTAGCCAAACTCTCAAGAACCTAACGAGATCCTGTTTCAAAATAAAAATTAAATGGCTGGGGTGTAACTTGGAGTTAGAATGTTCCTAAATCCAATCCCCAGTAACATACACACACACACACACACACACACACACACACACACACACACATACACACACACACACACACACTATCCCATTTTAAATTGACTTCGTCTTTTCATCCTTTCTAAGTCATGTTTCTCTTTCTTTTAAGCTGTTATATTTTCTATAAATATATGCTGCTCATCTAGTTTTTCAACTCATTGAAATAGACTAACTTATGACACTTTATTCTTAATATTTATTGTCTTTATTGTATCTCATTTGTTTGCAATATTTTGCCCTAACATTTTCTGAAACAGCATTTCATTTCACAAGTAATTCTATTCTTCATGTGTAATGATTATTTCCCAGTTCATTGATCTCTGCCCTTATTATTATTTTTCAAATTTTCCTTGGATTTGCATTTTTCAGACCTCTAGTTTCAAATGCATAGCTCAGTTATTTTTTATCTTTCTTTCAGATGGTTTTAATATAACTTATTTTATCCTATCTATTCCTTTATGTATGTATCCTATACATTTTAAAGTCTAGTGATTCAATTATACTTTGACAAAGAAGTATTCAATGAAGTATTCTTCATTTTATTTTTAATTGGAGGGGAATGGAATAGTAATATGCTGTTTAGTTTCCAAACACTTGGGACAGTATTTTTTCTACTTTTTAAAATAAATTCTAGGAATTTTTGTTGTGTTTTGTTTGCATTTTATGCTATGCCACTATTATACAGAATATATTTCTGTAAATATTCCCTACATAATGTATGTTGATATCCATATATATCATTGGATGTTGAGATATATTATAGCAAATAGTATTATTATAGATAATCTAATAGCTTGAATTTTTAAACATATTGTTCAGCTTCTAGCCACACTCATTTTTGTTAAATCTATGAGTTTCTGAGAGAATTGTGTATAAATACTGAACTACAATGATATTTATTTATCCATATAAACTTTTGAGTTGTTTATCTATTATGAAGCTACACAGTAAGTATAAGTTTTTAGTGGTCATACTTACTCTCATACCTTCAGCCAATATATAATGCTCTTCTTTGCTTAGCTCAAAGATATTTGTTTATGTATATATTGCTTTGAATTCTGGTTTGCTATATATCTTATATTGGTTCATCAATTTAACATAGATAGCTAAAATAAGTACATCATACCATTAATCTTCAGTGGCATATTCTTTTTAAAAATTACTTCTTCTATTACACTTGTTAGTATTTCCTAGTTGATTTTCCACTTGAATATATTTGTATAAATATCACTATTTATAAGAGAACTCTATAGTACAGATGTACCATAATTTAGGAGAATATAATCATTTTCCAGAAGGTGAACCTTGAAAAGGTGATAAGTTTTGGTATTTAAAAATACATCACAGCCAGGTATGGTGGCGCACACTTGTAATCCCAGCATTTAGGAGGCTGAGATCAGAGGATGCGGGGCCAGCCTCAGCTACCTAGTGAGGCCCTCTGCAACTTAGTGAGACCCTATTTCAAAATGAAGAATAAAAATAGGGCTGGGGGTATAGCTCAGAGGTAGAATGCCCCTGTGTTAAATCCCCAGTCCCGCAGGAAACAAACAAAAAACATCACAATAAATTTCCTTCAGAAACAAAGACATTCTGTCTATGCAGAAAGGTGATTTTTTTCTAAAAATTAAATTTCTCATATAGTATGTCAATAATAAAATTTCTGAAATATTTAGTGATGATAGATAAGGCTACAGCTACAGGTTAATATACAAAAGTATGTCACTTTCTCATATATCAGTCATAAGCTAGAAGAATTTGATATTAAAAGTATACCATTTAAATTAGCATCCCACCCAAATGAAATATTTTGGTATAAATCAAGTGAGGGAAACTAAAATATTTTAATGAAAAACATCAAAGAAGAATTAAATAAATAGAAATGTTCTTGAGCAGAATTATTCAATATTAATATGTCAATTTTTCTGAGAATGACCTACAGATTCAATACAGTCTCATTTAAAATGCCAACAAGTTACTTTCTGGATATTGGAAAACTTATTTGATTTTTTTATAGAGAGATGAAAAAGAAAAGTCAGCACACACAATTTTCATGACTGGATCTGAAATGCCCCCCCCCCAAAGCTCATTTGTTAGGCAATATAACAACATTCAAAGGTAAAAATATTGGACTATGAGGGCTATGACCTCATCAGTGGGTTAATTCATTTAGTAGATTAATAATTTCAATGGACTTATTGGGAGTTGGTGAAAAGGATAAGTAGGTAGGACATGGGTAAAAAAAAGTAGGTCACTAGGGCATGGCCTGGGGATTTTGTCTTTCTATGGCCCCTTTCTGTCTCTCTCTGTCTCTCTTTGTTTCTAGGCTGCCATGAGTTGAACAGTCTTCTGCATGTTCTTCTGACACAATGTTTCTGTCTTGGAGCCAATCAACCTTGAACTGAAAAATTCACAGACTATCAGAAAAAAACTGAGAACTTGAACAACACTCTAGACCTAACCAAGATATGCAGAACATTTCACCCAACAGTAGCAAAGTACACATTCTTTTCAAGTATACAGAAAGTAGAGTATAGGATAGATCACTAGGAAAATTACAAATAAAGTCTTTAAAAATTAGTATGACTGAAATTATAGCAAGCATCTTTTCCAACTTGCATGGAATGAAACTAGATATCAGTAACTGAAGGAAAAGTGAAAATTCATAAAAATATGTAAATTAAATGATACAATCATCAACAACCAAGTCAAAGGAGAAATCAAACAGAAAATTAAAGGATCCAAGATGGTGGAGTTGAGGATCAAAGACTGAGAGAACAGCTGATCAGAGAGGATGGTGACCAAGGAAACCCACTGAATCACAATATTGGAAGGTCAGAGACCTGGGGGATCTCAGAAATTCTGGATACTGAAACAGAAAAGATTCACTAACTCGGAACCATCAACTACACCATCAGGACAGGTTCAGGGTGAGGGGTAAGAAAAGGAGCAAAGAAGGAGAGGCAGAGCTGACAAACTTGGTTTGGTGGGCAACAACTTCTCCACTTTTCTATCTCTGCTGGTAGAGAACTATAGTGGACAACCAGTCTACAGAGACCACATTTAGGTTCATATCTTGGGAAACAAGCTTGTCTCCACAGCTTCATCTCACCTAAAGACACCAGTTAATAATATAATTGGGAAGACCTTTGAAGACCTGTATGGTGGAATCTCTGAGCCCCTTTCTCCCTGCAGCATTTGCAATAGAAGTGGGGTGGAGCAGAACAGAGTGTCAGTAGTTCCAGGCAGTATGGATCTAGGGAATGGTGCACACATCAGAAACCTGCCATCACCATGCCCCACAAGGCACTGCACCACCAGTGGCCACTCTGAGCCCCAGCCACAGTCATGCACCTCAGCCACTGCCCTGCACCCCTGACATCCTATGCCCTGCCATAGCCCAACCACCATTCCTGCCCTATGCCCCAGCTGCCACCCTGAACATCAGCCACCAGCCCCCACCCTATACCCCAAACTCCACATCCCACACCCCAGCTGCCAGGCTTGTAGACATTGAGGAAGGAGTAGAGATACAGATAAGCTGCATGGATAGTCTATTAGATGAAATAAAAGCAGGCATCCAGAGACTAGAGGCAAGACCAAAAAAGTACCTCTTTATGGCACATTATAATTAAAATTCCAAAAATCCAGATAATTTGCAGAAAAAATGAATTGAAAACAGAGAGCATTATGTTAAACAAAATAAGTCAAACTCAGAAAATCAAGGAGCATATGTTTTGTCTCCTATGTGAAAACTAAAGAGAAGAAAGGAAAAAGGGGTATTTCATGGAAGTGGAAGAGAGATACTGAGGAATGAAATTGATCTAATTATGTTACATATATATACAGATGTCACAATGAATATCACTATTATCTATAGTTATTATGCACCAATAAAGTTTTTAAAGAAAATTTAAAATCATTTATACAAATGAAAGAAAAAACACAACATACCAAACTTTATAAAATGCTGCAAAAGCACATTAAGAAGGAAGTATTTTTAGCAATAAATGCCTACACTAAGGAAAACGATTACAAACTATCTCAATGGAATAGTAAAAGAAGAATAAGCAAAGCTCATATTTGGAAAAAGGATAGAAATCATATATATGGTCTATAAATGAAGTATAGAATAGAAAGATTTAATAAAGCTAAGATTTTGGTTCTTCGAATTTTAACAAATGACAAATCTTTATCTAAATTTTGAAAAAAGAGAAAATACAAATAAAGAAAATCAGGATAAAAGTGGTGGTATTATATCTAATGAAACAAATAGAAAATATGGTAAGAGAATACTATAAAAATTATATTCCAATCAATTGAACAACCTAAAAGATATGGATAAATACTTGGAAATATGTAATATACAATGATTGAATCATGAATAAATAGAAAATCTGAACAAACTTAAATTGGGAAGGATTTTGATGCAGTGAACCTCCCAGAACCAAATGGTGTCACTGGTGAATTCAATCATGATTTAGAGATGAATCAATGCCAATCTGTCTTTAAATCTTCCAAAATAATAGAAGAGTAAGGAACACTTCCCAACTCATTTTATGAAGCCAGCATTACCCTGATACAGCACCACTAAGAAAGGATACAAGAGAACTGTAGGCCAATATTCTTGACAACTATACATGCAAGCAACCTTAACAGGATACTAGCATGCCAAAGTCAGTAAGCCAATAAGAGGATCATATAGCATGTCCAGATGAGATGTATCCCTAATATGCAAGAATGGCTCAAAACATACAAAGGAAAAACAATGTGATATATCACATTAACCGAAAAAAGGATAAAAAGTATGTGATCATCACAATAGATGCAAAAATAGCAATCAACGAAATCCAACACCCTTTTATAATAAACAAAACACTTAACAAACTAGGAATAGAAGAAAATTACTTCAACATAATAAATGATGTGGATGAAAAGTTCATATGCTCAATAGTGAATAACAGTTTTTCCTTTAAGTTTAGGAACAATGAAAAAGAAGTGTTCATAGAAACTACTAAAAATATATCAGAAATATTTTGAGTCAAAATTTTATAGAGATATTAAAATGTTATATTCCAAATTTGTAGACCAGAACTTACTGCCTTTGCTAACTAAAACTATAGAAATAAAACCATTTAACAACTAATATATACTTCCTACCATGTACAAACCATTAGTAGTTGAATTTTTTAAAAGCGTGAAATACAGTTACCTTGACAAAGCAAATAATGAAAAGCAAAGCAAATAATGAAAAGTTTATCAAGTTTGAGAGAGTTAAATGGCATTCATTCCAAACCAGTTTTTTTTTTTTTTTTCTGTTTTGTAGTTAAAAGAACATCTATCTGAGCAGGGCGTGGTGGCACATGCTTATAATCACAGTATTTGGGAGGCTGAGACCAGAGGATCCGGGTTCACCGCCAGCCTCAGCTACTTAGTGAGGCCCTCTGCAACTTAGTGAGACCCTGTTTCAAAATAAAGAATAAAAAATAGGGATGGGGTATAGTTCAGAGGTAGAATGCCCCTGAGTTCAATCCCCAGTACCACAAAAAAAAAAAAAAAAATCTATCTCAGTGTAACACAATGCAAACAGCAGACATCCAATTTTATTTTGTTTATATGGTGTGAAATCTGCACTCGGTTTTGGAATGTGTCATTGTTCTAAGAAGCTTTTAAGCTAGGGAACATAATTTTAAAATGCTTTAAATCACTCTTAAATAATGAAGTTACTCAATAAGAGGAAAAAATATTTAAAAAAATGTTATTGAAAGATCAAGAAATTCAGATAAAAGTGAATGCAAAGATGTCAAATAAATTATTCAGGCTCATAACATATTACCTTTACCACCTCTTTGAGCACAACATGACTCATAGGATCATAATTTCACAGTTAATTTTATTCTTACAGATCATTGATATTTTATGGTCAATCAATATTTGTAAAATTGTAAAATAATGTATAAAGAAATAAATTGAGGTAAATGCATTAATTTCTATAATTTAATGCATTTATCTATTGGAAGAAAATATATTTTCCCCTAGTTTTGTTCTAGTAATAGTTTTGTTCTTTTATCCTATACTTTTTGTCTACTAGAAATTTTCCAATGAAATAAACTTATCTCATGCTTGTTCATTTGTTATTCCTCAAATGGAGATCATATAGGTTTTTTCATCAGTACTGTTTTGAGCTGCTTTATGTGAGATAAAAATTCTACAAGTGTGGTCAGTGGAGAAAGTAACTGTGTCTAATACTTACTAGTTTTATTACTGTTATCATCTGCAAAGCATTTAGAACAATGTGGAAACTATTTCATAGGAACATCAGGCATCTTGCTTTTTATTGAACCCCAGATGTGTTGTCTATGTTGGCTTCTCTACTTCCTCACCAAGTGTTTATTTACTACCACGCCTTGCTTCCTCCTCTGCCCCTGCAGAACTAAAACTACTTTCTTGAAGGAAACTAGTGTCATTCTAAATGTGAAATAAAATGCTACTTTTCTCAATACACGTGCTTCATGCTCTATTTGCCTTGAGGGGTCACTGCTTTCCTGTCACCACCCTCCCTTGCATCATACTAGCACATAGTCACTTGCACACAAACTTTTCTACATACATTGGTCTTAACATCATGACTACATTATTTGGTTACTTTGTTTTTTGGGGGTTTTTTTTGTACTTGGGATTGAACCCAGGAGCATTCTACCTCTGAGCTACACCCACAGTCCTATTTATTTACCTACTCATTTATTTATTTATATAGAAACAAGTTCTCATTTAGTCGCTGAGGGGCTCTCGCTACGTTGCTGAGAGTGGCCTTGAACCTGTGATTGTCCTGTTTCAGCCTCCCAAGTACTTGGATTATAGACAGTTGCCACCACACTTATTATTCTTTTAATTGCTTAAAAATGTCTTGTCTCAAGCCTCTTTTATTATATATATTCTTCTTTCACTATTTAATGATCCATGACCCTCTCAGAACTATCACAATTTAGGTATCAGTCTTCCAGAGAATGAAGGGTTAAGGTAATATTTCCAGAGGAGGGGAGTATGCTAAGTTATGACTGAAGTTACTTACTAGAATTGTCTGTTCAAACAAAATATTCCCTGAAAGTTGACTGGGGCTCTGAGAGTAACCTGGTACAATAAGTACTTCTGGGGTTGGGCATGTGTCAGTTTCTATATCAATTTCAGGCTTTTAAATCTCTTCCCTTTCTCCTCTTTCCCCATCCTTTTCCTTCCCTCTTCAGGTATTTTAGTCTCAATCTCTTAATTTCAATCTCACCCTCTTACTAACTGCCTCTAGCCTCTTATAGAGGGTCATTGAACATCTTTGCATGTGAGGATACCACCAAAGCCCCTGAATAGTCACTTAAAATAATTAATAATCTCTGACATGAACACAAAGCTGAGAATAGTTTCTGTTCCCATCAGCTGGAGTATAAACCCTCTAAATGTGTGGTTAATTGGAAACAGTGTTGTCTCAGTAGTGAGGAAATTTTAGACCTATACTAAACCCTGTTAGGATTCTGCTTAACAAAAAAGCCCCTTCTTCATAAAACTTTAAGTTGTTTTCCACTGTAAAAACAAAAAGTGAAATAAAGATATTACCCAAACAATTTTGAAAAAACTAACGTGAGTCTGTGGGTATAAACTTTTAAGAAGAGACTTTGTTGGTATATAGATTTTATGTTGTATAAAATTTGCCAAAATGACCTTCAAAAATAAGGTACCAATTGACATAATTCTCCAAAATGCACACAATATGTTTTCTAAATTCCTAGACAATCTTCCGTAATAATGAAATTTTGAATGTTTGCTAATTTCACAGGTGGAAAATGCTAAGTAAAGCTGAATTTTCAAGTGCAGTTGCATTATGTGGGCTCTGTTGTCCTCTTTGGTGGGAATTGCTTTTTTCATTCTCTTAATTCTCTCTTTTTGTCCCATCCCCTTGAAATTTTACCATTCAATGGTAAGAGCTACTTTTTAAATAGAACTTAATTTTTCTCATATACAAACAACTTTATCAGATTGATGTTTGTATATTACTACTTAATCTGTAAAACATTTTGTTGTGAAGAATACTGAAATTTTATTACTCTGAGATGAGTATCTCAATTTATGTCTTATCTTTTTTATTTTGTCATGCTTAAAAGGGGCTCCTCCATTAAAGATCAGAAAATTAATTTGCCAGTATTTTCTTGTGGTAATGTTAAAAGTGTTCATATAGGAGTTCTTGATCCACCTAGAATGTATTTGTCTTTATTCATTACTTGTCTAAAAATAAACATTTTAAACATGTATTATATTTATTTCCTACTCTCTTGAAATAACATTTCTTTTATACTGAATTCTATATTTTTCTTATTTTTTGGCCTCACTTAATTTTCTAAGCAAATAAAGTATTTGATTTATGTTACATTCCCTTGGTATTTTAAAATTATTTTTAATTATTTTGGTTTGTTTAATTTTCCACAGACTTTGGTATCAACATATCTTTAAAAAATTCCTAAATCCTATTTTTGACATTCATATGGGGTTTATAAATTTAGCATAATGATATTTTTGCATTACTGTGTTTTTGTAACTCAGATGGTTGTTAGTATTTGTTTTATATAGTATCTTAGTACTTCTTAGTGAATTTATTTTTAGTTGTTTAATATTTGGGGATTCTATTATATAATCTCTTCAGATTTTTTAAGTACTTAATATAAATGTTTAAATATTATTCTTGAAGTCCGTTACCTCACTTAATTCTATATTTCCTAATAATTTACTCATTGAATTACCATAACTGTTCCACTATATAACAAAATAATGAAAAATAATGATTTCTACTTCCTCATTTCATTAGCCTATGCTTCTTATCCAGTCAGGCATGGCGATTCTCACCTCTAATTCCAATACTTGTGAGGCTGAGACAGAAGGATCTCAGGCTTGAGGCTAGTCTCAGCAGTTTAGAAAGAACCACAGCAACTTCGCTATCCTCTGTTTCAAAAGAAAAAGAAAAAAAAATAGATAAAAGGGCTAGGTATGTAGCTCAGAGGTAGAATGTCCCTGGGTTTCAATCCCAAGTACCAAAAAAAAAAAAAAAAAAAATGTGGGATTACATTAAACTAAAGAGCTTCTGTGCAGCAAAGGAAACTATCAAGAACCTCAACAGAGAACCCACAGAGTGGGAGAAAATCTTTGCCAGCTACTCATCTGACAGAGGACTCATATCTAGGATATACAGAGAACTCAAGAAACTCATAGCTAAGAAAACAAATAACACAATCAAAAAATGGGAAAAGGAGCTAAATAGACACTTCACAAAAGAAGAAATACAAATGGTCAATAAACGCATGAGGAAATGTTCATCATCATTAGCAATCAGAGAGATGCAAATCAAAACTTCCTTGAGATTTCACCTAACTCCAATCAGAATGGCAACTATCAAGAACACAAACAACAACAAATTCTGGTGAGGGTGTGGAGAAGTGGGAACCCTAATACATTGTTGGTGGGATTGCAAATTAGTGCAACCACTTTGGAAAACAGTATGGAGGATCCTCAGATGAATGGGAATGATCCTACCATATGATCCATCAATACCTTTACTGGGTATCTACCCAAAAGAAAGGAAACCAAACTATCAGACCAACGCATGTGTATCTAGGTTTATAGCTGCACAGTTTACAATTGCCAAACTATGGAACCAGCCAAGATGTCCATCAACAGATGAATGGATTGCAAAACTCTGGGATATGTACACAATGGAATTTTACTCAGCCATAAAGAAGAACAAAATCATGTTATTTGCAAGGAAATGGAGGGAACTGGAAAACATTATGTTAAGTGAGATAAGTCAGTCACAAAAAGTTAAAAATCGAATGCTCTCCCTAATATGTGGAAGCTAGGAAGAAAATGGGACATAAGAGGGACTCCAGATGAAGGAGAATTCTTAGGTGAACAAAGAATTTGATTTAATGGAAGGTGATGGGGGGGGGAACTCTAATGAGCATGATGTACTTACAAGATCACATCAAAGTCAATCACTAAACTGACCTTGAGAAGGAGGGAGAAGGAGGGAGAAGGAGGGAGGGGGGGGGAAATTGGGGAAGGGTTAATGAGACATGTGTGCAAAAAAAAAATACAATCAAGCTCAGCTTTTAAAAGAAACATGCTTCTGGTTCTGGTGTTTTCTGTTAAGAATGTCACTGACTCCTTTTCTGAGGTAGGAAGTATTTTGTGTAGTAGACATTTTTTTTTATTGTTAGTTTATTAGAAATGTGTGTCAGAAATAGATGAAGTTATATTTCACCTAACCTCAATTAGAAAGGCAATCATCAAAAACACGAACAACAACAACTGCTGGCCAGGATGTGGAGAAGTGGGAACTCTAATACATTGTTGGTGGTATTGCAAACTAGTGCAACCACTGTGGAAAACAGTATGGAGGATCCTCAGATGAATGGGAATGAACCTACCATATGATCCAGCAATACCACTTTTGGATATCTACCGAAAAGAATGGAAACCACACTATCAGACCGATGCATGCATGTGTATCTATGTTTATAGCTGCACAATTCACAATAGCCAAACTATGGAAGCCGCCAAGAAGTCCATCGGCAGATGAATGGATTACAAAACTATGGGATATGCACACAATAGAATTTTACTCAGCCATAAAGAAGAACAAAATCATGTTATTTGCAGGGAAATGGATGCAACTGGAAAACATTATGTTAAGTGAGATTAGCCAGTCACAGAGTCAAGAAGCATATGTTCTCCCTAATATGCAGATGCTAGGGAGAAGATGGGGCATAAGAGGGTCTCCGGATAGAAAAGGAGAGACCCTCGATAAACAAAGAAGCTGATTTAACCAAAGGGAATGGATGGGGGGAACACCCTAATGTACATCAAGGTTACTCACTAAACTGAACTTGAGAGGGAGGGAGGGCGAGGAAGCAGGGTGGGAATTTGGGGAAGGGGTCAAATGAGAAATGTGGGCACATATATCATTATCAATTCATACCTAACAAAGATGTATGCTTACAATGCACCAAAAAAAAAACAAAAACAAAAACAAAAAAAAACAAGAAATAGATGAAGGCTTTCCTCCATGTCTTTTAGCTGCATGAAGATGAGGTTATGGCTTTACTCCCTTGATATATATTTTGATAAAATACAGTAATAGCTTTCTTTTTAACTGAGCTAGCTCACTAAATTTTTTGTTGTGTTATTGTTTACAGTGCTACTAAATTGTGTTTCCCAATATGATTTTTAAAGTTTTTGTGTTGACATCCATGTTGAGAACAGTCAATAGTCATTTTTTAATGATATTTGTCAGTTTTAAAGGCCATGTTATATTGAATTTGAAAGAGATCACTGGTATCATCTGTTCCTTAAAATTTTAATCAAATTAACCAATTTTAGGAACGATTAAAATATTCATATTATTACAATTTCCTCCTGATACTCAGTAAGGAGCCTTCCAATATTCTAGAACAGATTGCCATAATCAAACTTCGAAGCAGATAGACAAAGTAAAATCAACACTTTAGACTAGAAAATGTAAGGTACAAAATGAGAATAAACACATTTTTTGCCCTGGCATACTATTACTCAAACAATTTGGATTGTTGAAATATTTTCTTTATTATTATTATGCAAGAAGAGTGGCTAAAATGTTAAAATATCGAATTTTTATCACTATTTACTCTTATTTTTCTACACCTTTCTATTGATGAGCTAGTAATTTAAAAGGTGACACATTGCCTTTTGAGTCTAGTAGAGAAAACATAAGAACAAGCAGGATGTATTACATCTCCCTGAGATAATAAAACTCCCCTTTATCCTCAATTATACTTCATGTTAAACAGGTTACTAAATGAGTAATCAAGGTAGCTGGCTACATAATATTCTGTGATCCACATGCATTAAAAACTAGTGATAGTATCACCATGATTTAAAACTTGTTCAAGTAATGTACACCCTATTTCTTTTCTTTACAACTGTGTTTTAAATATTTGAGAAACCACATGAATAAATAAGAGAACAAAGTAATTTTGACTTGTTTAAGCATATGAAGTTGCTCTATGCAAATGCCTGAATAATTATTACATTTTTTATATACTCGTCACTTATTCTTGGACAGCAACCCAAAGTTGATTTATATTTTACTTTCTATGATAAATACTGTCTTCAGATAATTTCCAACAATATTTTCTACAATAATATTTGCCAAACAAATATAAGTAGTTTAATATTAATACAGTATGTGCAAACCCTCTCCAGTTCTACACCACTTTGCCTTTTCTAAAATAAAAGTTAATTCTAAACGAGTTAGCCAGTCACAGAAAGTGACTCATATGCGGAAGCTGGAGAGTAACTGGGATATAAGACTTCAGATAATGGAAGAGAAACTCCAGTGGAGCCAGAGAGGTGGTCTAGGGGAAGAGAGAGAGGGATTATCAATGAAGGAAGCATTTCCATTGATCTTGTGTACATATGTGAGAGAGTCAATGCCTTTATACCAATAAAAGTATAAAAATAAAATTATACAACTTACAAAAAAACACAAAAATGTGCTGATAGTATCTTAACTTTCTCATTTAAAACTTAAATAATTCTCAGTCCATTGTCAAAAAATAAAATAAAATAGATGTTAGGCAAATAATATTTTAATATAAAGTATTGCCAAGTTTCCTGGGTGAAGAATGATTTAATACTAAAATAAACATTAGAAAATGGCACTAACACCCACAAACACGGTAAAAAATTCAATAATAAAAGTTCAAAAAATAAAAAGTATACCATTTAGGAAAATTAAAGAGTATAACTATCAAATTTAATCAAGTTTACATCAATATCTACTTTCTCTTTGCACAAAAACTAATCTCATAATTGTAACTATCTCCCTAAATCTCCTGAAAGATCTGAGAATCTAAAAAGACCTAAAAAGACATACAGGTCTTTGAGATGGCCGCCCTCTACTGACCCAAGATTTGTCTTGTTTCAACAAAATACTTTTATGGAGTGTTAGTATGTGAAACTTCAGGGTCTTCTAAAATGTTGTATTTGGTAAACCACAAAAACAACATTATTTTTTTAAGTTGAAAATTCAACATATGAAATTATGAAAAATAAAGTGCATATGTGACTCTTATTTGCATGTAAACATGCAAAACTTATAAATAGGAAATAAGAAAGTGAAAGAGAAAAATAGCCCCTAAGAGAGTCTTATTTCAATATCTCTCTCTACAGGCAATATAAACATCTACTATTTATCATAGGATCTGAATATCTTCTCATTTTTGTCATTAGTAGCTTAAGAAGCCTTGAATAAATGCTTGTTGCGGATCCAGAATGTGTAACAATGCCACTCATATAAATTAAGGAAAGACAATATTCAAAGAGATAAAATTTAACATGTGGCTAATCATGTGTCTACTTCACCAACAGAACCCAAAAGGCTGTGGGTATGTAACTCACAATGTGTGCTGAGAAATGGCTAAAACAAAAACATTACAGCCTTGGAGCAAGGAAACATTTTGCTTAAAATAGATCATTATCTTAAAGCAATGATATATTGCTTTGAAGAGAAAGCAAGCAAGAGTGTAATTTGCTTTTGAAAAATGAGAATCACTTTCAGATATTGATCCCTTCAAGTGATGATTGATTAGAAAGAGATGGAGATAGACATAGAGATAGAGATAAGGATAAGGGGAGAGGTAGATTTTTGCTTTGTCAAAACTATGGAAGTCTGCAAAAACTTTCCTCATAATAAGGCTAAAAAGGAATCATTCTGGAGATTCCAGAATTCATGCAAGGGATTATATTTCCTGTTGTTATATGAAGACAATTACAAATATAAATACATAGAATAGATATTACTAAAAACATAGCTGCTTTGACGAGTTGAGATGAAAATGTATACTTTAAAAGACAAATTTACTAGAACAGGTATGATGGGGATTACAGTGGTGAGCAGAAGCAGAGGAGTTGGGATTGAGAGGAAATAGAATCACAGAAAAGATACAGCACGTCCAGGTTCAAAAGGAGTTAGGCCTGTTGCAAATTCCACGCATGTGCTGCAGGAATATTTTAAAGAAGACAACTTCATGCTGGACTCCCACTTGGATAGACCATACATCTTTGTTGTCTCAGCATCACTTTAGAGACTGTCATCTCTGTTAGCAATCCAGGGGTTCAAAAAGGACTGCATTATTTTCCAGGTACAAGGGTATGGTCTAGCAATAGTTGAACAATAAAGTCCATCCCCAGCCAGAGTGAATTGTTAAGGGCATACATGTGACTCAAGCCAACCACTGAGTCATACCAGAGTTTTCCTGAAACAATCAGGAAGAGTCTTTCACAGGGATCCTTGGCTGTGAAGACAGTGTAGCTACATTTGCCATGATATGAGGAAACTTGCTGGAGAAGGAAGCCAACACAAAGCAAAACAGAACCAAAGACTGGAAAATAGAATCCTAATTAAATTAGTTCAACTCTTGAATCCAGATATTCTGTAAAGATAACTGCCTGAACTTCCAAGTTATATAAACCAATGAATTATTTTATTATTAATTTTTCTCTTACTTCCCTGGGTTTGATTTCTCACTTAAAATGCATAAGATGTCTAATAAAACATGTTAAAACGAGAATCGATGAAGCCTTTTGAGAACATTTTTGTTAGGTTATGATCATGTAAGTTGTTAGCACAAATTATCTTAACCAAAATCCATTTCACAAATTCAAAAAACTAACTAATTCTATAAAATTGACCCTTGAAGTGGCATCAAACGCCTGCAGCTAGTAGGTGACACTTGAAGATCTCAGGTTTCAATTACTAGCAGGTTAGCTGTACTGTTCCACGGCCAGTTGTGTGTGCTCCAAATGCTGTTCATGGCATTTAAGTTGTATTGTAATTACAAATTTTAATCCAATGTTATACCAAATATTATTTTATGCAAAAGTAAATGAAAATCTTTTAATGAAATCTAAGATGAATTCCCTAGAATGATGTAAAAAATTAAGTTGCAAATAAATATGCTCATCAGATATAGCTAAGAGACTAGGAGAAACAAAAACAAAATTTAAGTCTTCACAATAGATTTTGTTTTGGTACTTCTTTAATTAATTGATACTAGAGTTCATGATGCAGCAAAATGCAGATCTCCAATTAGTAGATACATATTAAAGAGAAATTTGTCCTCCATTAAAATGGGACCTACTTGGTAAGTACTTGAAGTTAAAATTACATATACATATAATATACATATATGTAATCATTCTGTATGATTTTCTGTTTTTCAATTAAGTGATCACATTGTGGTGCTAACACATCTAACATCTGTACATTGTTTAGCCTCTTGGAAGTTAATTTGCCTAGCTTTCCACTGAACAATGAATGTCTGCCTTTAAAATTGTTTTCTTCCAGTTCTTCAGAATGGATTTCAACTTTATGCTATTTCTGAGTCTTCCAGAGTTTGGTGTTTGATACATTATAAATGTTCATTGAGATATATTTATTTTCATCATAACACACTGTGTCTCTACATATATATGTGTACATATGCATATATATATGCATATATATATATACAAGTACACAAATATTTTCCTAAAATAGTTCCCTGAGAATATTGATACAATTAATCTGCAAATATTTCAAATATATTTAATTTATAAAATTAAAATACTGATCTTTTTATATTATATATATATTAAGCTACAAGTAGTGCTCATTTATGAATTTTTGATTCACATATATTCTACACATATTAATATTCACCTAGTTAAATCAAATATCCAAGAGGTTAAGAAAACTTCTTGCTTCACTTCTACTATTTTATATTTTTTATTCTTTCTCTCTATTCCCAGATCTTCTTTTCCCTATTTATAATCCAAGATTAGGTATATGGTATCAGGATATTATATGTAGGAAGAGAAAGGGAAAGAGAGAGAAGATGCAAAGGTTGCAAAGGTTGCTTACTGAACAAAGGCACTGGCTACAAGAGTTAGTGTTGACTAAATCCCAGTTAATGACCCAGTCACCATGCTATATGAGCTGGAACCAGGGATGTATCTTCCAAAGAAAGTGATACATTTTTATAATTTATACTGAGGTAATACGTAGGCCAGGAGAATTTCCAAATCAACTCTTGCTCTGGCTCATATTTGGACTGGATTATCAACCCTCATGCTGAACCTTCACACATGAGGAACCCAGTAATCTTTATCAAGTTTATATTCAAAATTCCCATTAATCTTTGGTTTCCTGGTTTAAATCTAATTCAGGGCCATGTGCACTCAAAGGCTTTCCCTTTTATTTTCATGACCTATGGAAGCCCCAAGTGAAGAGAAGAAGGAGGTGGAGAGGTATAGGAACCTTTTCAATCAGACATCTAGTTTTTGTTTGTTTGTTTATTGTTTGTTTCTTCCTGTTTATTAAATAACAGAAAAAGTTTCTGAATAAACAGTTTGGTGCTTCTTTTTAAAAGAAAGAAAATAAAAATTCTAGAAGCTGCTCTGTGGTTTAACAAGGACGTGGGGCCAGGGACACTACTACCATCCTCCCCCAGGAGCAGAGGTAGCTAGTAAATATGGAAAGTAATGGAGGAAGAGTAATCCTCAGGCTTGCATAGGCAAAATCAATGGGATAAGTCAAATTGGGACCTGGCAAGAGTTTAGGGGGAAAAAAAGGCTCCAAATTTCCATATAACCTTGAGTCGTGATACTCCCACCCCTGCTAACACAAAAGCACTTGCTTTGGGCTTTTGCTAATACCAGAAAACCTCTCTTGAAGAAATCCCATAATGTGATGAAAAGAAGACTCATCTTACCGTTAGCCAGTTATGAACTTCAAATATGACATTAATTAAAAGTCTAAC
>PVLC010014885.1:0-38396 GCA_004027655.1 Graphiurus murinus
TATTAGCTAACTATCTGTCCTCTTCTCTCTAGCCTCATGGCCACCCTGCAAACTGGGATCATTCATGGCCTCATCAAGGGCTCAGGCAACTAACTATACTCAACTAGACAAGAGTAGCATTCCCTCCAGGACACCCTGCTTACTACTGTGAGAAGGCTCTTTCTACAATGCAAATCTTACATAGTATTATTTGTAAAATAGTTTGGTGATGTGACCCTTTGTGGCTTTCAGGATGATACAAAATTCTTTGAGGCCCAGTCTCTACTGACTCTGCAGACTCATCTTTGACTACATCCACCCTAAGGGCCAAGGACACAGTCAGTACTCCTGACACCCCATGCTTTCCTACGCGTGTACCTTTGTATAGATTCTTCCCTTTACCTAGGCTAAGCTTTCCCTATTGTTTTCATTCTGGTCTTTCCCATTTCTGGTCTGTGAGACTTCTACAAGAGCCAGTTTGTATGTCACCAATGGGAATGGTGGATACATCAATGGCATTAATCTGCTATTATTATTCATTAAAATATTGAGCAATTCAGGAGAGACGTAATGTTATTTCTACTTTATAGGTGAAAAGACTGGTTGTAAAGAGTTTAAATGATGTGCCTGAGCCTGAATACATCAAAGAAATATATATTTATGTCATGTTCATCAATGAGTTGCATGCTAAGAAGTCAAGAACAGATTTATTTATGCTTAAGATTACCAGGTGTTATTAAATTAATAATACCCAATATAGGCTTCAAATTTCTATTGCGTTTTCTGTTCCTATGAAAGAAATATTGACCATTCAGTTGCCACGCTTAATGATTAATATGTAGTTTTAATGTATGACTTTTAAAATTAAGAGATATTGAAAGGAGTTTAGCAAATACTTGTTAAAAAGGAAGGAGGGATCAGTATTTCACAAGAGGATGATATTATGTTACAATTTATACAGGGTGATTAGTGCAGGAAAATTGAACACCTGTTTTGAAGAATATAGCGTGCAGGGCTCAGGAGCCAACAGATGTTGTTTCTATTAATATACAAAGAGCCTGCTCATTAACTAATGCTCTATTCCACTGCCGTGCCTTTACGCCTGATTTCATAGGAAGCAGTAGGAAATTATGACTTGCTTTTCATTGTTTATGGCCTTAGTTAAGCTGAGCTCAAATGAAGTGTGCACTTCTCATTAAGGGTCTATGTTTTAACCAAGATGGCCAACTGAGACTGCTGAGGGATCATACATTTTGGGAAAGTTGTAAGACCAAATAAATTCCTGCTGATGCTTTGGTATATTAAAGAATAATTGCATATTTTAATGCTGATAATTAAATTACAAGTTATCTCCACCTCAAAAGAGCTAGTAAACTGCTTCCCAGAACTTTGAAAGAGCTTTCCAAACATTAGCAAGACTTATGTGTATAACATTCTCTGAAAGAAGAGATAAAATATAATAGATAATAATATACATACCCACATATATACATATATATACAAGTAGTATTAGAAAAAGGGAATGAATGACAAAAGTAATAGAGTCTAAATTCTATAATCTAAATTCAGCCTATGCCATTTTAAAATACTAGTTAAATACTATCCATATAATGTAGGTTAAGATATGAGAGACTGAGATGAAAATAAATAAAAATATGTTCTACTCAGACATTTAATATTTTTAGCATGGAATTGTGTGTAGCTTTTTTTAATTTAAAATTACAATTTGGGCATAGGTTACAACATCTTGTTTCTCATTACTGATTTAATTTGTTTCTTCTTTTTATCATGCTTTTCAAGATCATTGGATTAATCTACTGCCCTGACAAGTACCTGGTATTTTAATTCATCCATTTTCTTGTTTTATATATTTTCTTAATTATCTGTTTTTTATTGGCTCTATGCCCTTTTGACGTAGGAGCTGTTCTTACACGACAGGAAGCCACAGTTTCTTACTCACCTGGGTGTGCCATGGAGGGCACTATGTTCTTCCTATGAGCTTTTGGAGGGAGATCACTTTTACCTTCCCTGTAGCATTTTCCCCATTACTCTGTAAGTGCTCTCAACAATTGTCTTTGTTCATTTTCAAGTTTCAGAGGTTAAGTGCTTTAATCATTTTAAATTTCATCTTTCTGAACAATTTAAGTATGTAAGGTCTTGAAGTAGTTCTTTGGATACATTTCATCATCAGATATCGTATGGCCTCATTTTTATTTTCTCTAAGTAGTGTAAAGTTGAGTTTGTATTTTATTTTATATCTAACAGCAGGTTAAGTAAGTGTACTTAGTCATTCATTTTTTTAAATGTATGCAAATCTTAAAGTATTAATTTGTCGTTGAACTTGCTAGATTTGGGGTATAATTTGTTTCTTTACTTCAGTGTCTTATAATATTCCACAATGATTGCTTCTATCTAGTCATCTATAAAGTTCAAATACCTTTTTACAGGAAATATTTCAGGGTTGTGTGTTCTTATAAAGTGGTTTATGACTAATACTGTTATTGTGATTCATATTTACTGATATCAAGCTACCCTGTTTAATGATTTCTCTTCAATTATCCTTAGTTTGAAAACTAAAATTGCTTCCTTTGCTTTTTGTCTCTACTTACCTTATAACCTTCATTTTTTAAATCACTCATGTCACTAATTTAATTTTCCTTTTGCAAGAAGCATATTGTTGACATATCCTTCTTAAATCAACATGAGAATGTTGCTAAGCAATAGAGAAGATTAATCTCTGTACCTATATGCCTTTTATAACTGATACAATTGCTCTCTTATCTCACACTGCCTTTTATTTTAAGAATAAATACTCATTTTATGTGTTTTCCTATGGATCATCTATTCTTAGCTTTTAGCTACTCCAGTGATTTAGGAGAACAGTATCCTGCTTTAGAATATGCTGGCAATTACACTAACATTAAAAAATAAAAATACTATAATTTCTCTCAAAATCAAGGATGCCTTACTCCACTCCATGTAAAAATAAGAATTCACTTAGGTTTTCTCCTTCCTTGCTTACATTATTAGTATAATCTAGGGAATAATAATATACATTATTCACAAACAGTTATTTTCAATATTACATATGTTTAAGAATGGCTTTTGATGTTTCCAATGTTTAAAAGCATTACTTCAAATAATTGTTTGCAATGCATTTTGATTTGAAGTGCTTTCTATGCTTATCCCATTCTTTTATAGTACAAATTCTTCATTATTGTGTTATGAACTTTTATTTCTCTGTTGGCTTATACATGCCTTAAAGTATTTCTTTTCCAAGCAGCATGTTTTAGGGGTATATTCTCTGTACTTTCACATATCTGATATACCCTTTGCATTCAAAATTCTGTATATATTAGTCCAGTATTTTCTAGCAATTCCACTTCAGAGGAAGAAAAAAGATTAACCCACCCTGATATTTTGTACTTAGATACATAAACCACTTTCTTTCCACCTTTCTTTTTCTGCTTCAATACTTAATTATTTCCTTCATCATGCAAACATTTCTTTTTCCCTAATAGGTTTTTACAATTAATTTCACATTGAAATAATGAGTTCTTAATGTGGCTTTGGGTATAATGAGGCTTAGAGACTTTTTCCTGTTATTTTATAAAGCTCTGTTAAAATAATCGCAAGTAATTCTCTAGTTGGAGTTGTACTTCTCTCTGTTACTACCACTATCTCTTTCATCACACCAATCTCTTATCTTCCTTTTCACTCTAGGATATTTTCTCAAATCTTCCCATCATATTTATTTATTTACTTATTTATTTATTATTTATTTGTGTGTGCTGTGTTGTTAAGGACTGAACAGAGGGGCATTCTACCTTTGTGCTACACCTCCAGTCCTATTTTTTTTTTATTTTTTCACAGGGTCTTGCTAAATTACTACATACTGGCTTCAAACTTGCGATCCTCCTGTCTTAGCCTCCCAGAGCTGGGATTACAGGCATGTGTCACTGTGCCTGGCTTCCAAAACTATTTTTTTTTTTTTTTTGCACTACTAGGGATTGAACTCAGGGGCGTTCTACCTCTGAGCTACACCCCCAGCCCTACTTTTTATTCTTTATTTCGAAACTGGGTCTCACTAAGTTGCGGAGTGCCTCACTAGGTAGCTGAGGCTGGCTGCAAACCTGGATCCTCTGGTCTTAGCCTCCCGAATGCTGGGATTACAAGCGTGCGCCACCACGCCTGGCTTTCCAAAACTATTAGTGACAAAATTTTCCACAGTATCAATTTGGGTCTTTACTAACCTCTAATGTGGATTTTAATCTTTCTGTTCTATTTTATTTCCCAGGAATGTGTTCATTTTACTCAATTTATTTTATGATTTAATAGTTTTTATTTTTTAATAAGCTTTTATTGGTGCATTTAGTCTCACATCATAATGTAAATCATGTTGACAGTGACATGCATGCACACAGCACTTGGATTTTACTCAATTAAAAAAAATCTTAACCTGTTCTCTCACTATCCTTTTATTTTACTTTAGCATTTCCAGAATGCCATTCTTTTCTAAATTTTTTTTATTAATATCTCTAATTTGTTAGCTCCAGAGGTTGACTCTGCCTCTGGGATTTAGAATAGGATACGTTTTTCTTGTCAGAAGAGCTTTTTGGACTAGATCTACACAGTTGTGCTTCCTGGCTATTCATCTTCAAACCTGGGTAGATAGGCCTTCTCAGAAATGTGTCTTGTCCTTTACCTTCCTCATTGTACCCACATCCTACTCAAGTGTTCTCCTGCAGATGAAGGGCTGATCATTAGGCAAACACCTTCCTAAATAATAATAGTTACATTTACTAAAAGATATTTACATATTTGTATGATTAATTGGAGGCAGAATCATGTATTCTACTTCCCAATAATATGGTTCTCTTATATGGAGAACTTATCAAAACTACAGAAATGCTTATTATGCATCCATCGTTTGTGTATGAATTTGTGTTTAATTCCTCATTTATAACTTATTACATGTTACTATATTTCCTTATTTCTTTACCGATAAGTCTAGATTTATAATAAAAAGAATCCCATACTATTTTCCCTTTTTAGTTCCCCAAAGAAGACAAGCACACATCGCTTTTTAAAACATCCATTAACACGGTCTACAAGCATATTAAAATTCTTTTAAAAATGAATTTCACAAAGAACAAGTAATTTTTTTTAATAATTGCTCTTATCTGGATAATGTTGGTGTTGAGCTGGTTGGAAGAATTATGGGGCATTAAGGAAACCTTGTGAGTTGTGGGTTAGAAAGAGAAATGTGATGAGAAACTATCCATCACATCTACTTAATGTTCCTGGAAGATCTGAATTGTCCTGATTGCTTGTCTTCTTTGGGGAACTAAAAAGGGCAAATAGTATAGGATTTGGGGTGATTTGTACCCTCTTCTCAGCATTGTTCATTGATAAGTAAGGTTGATGATTTGCACCTGACTGTAGTGAGACTCCTAGAGGACTCTGCCATCAGGACTGATTATGAAGCAAGAATAATCCAATCTGAACAGTTAGGGATAAGAAGCCCTAGCCAAGACTCCATTCTGGGTTCCCTGAGAGGAGAGGGGGGAGGGGAGAAAGAGTAAGAGAGAGAGAGAGAATGAATATGAATGAATCTGAATGTCCAAGGTGTATCTGCCAAGGAAGGACAATTAGAGATCTTGTCAGCGTCTCTGATCTCTTTCTATGACATAGGTCTTAGTTGTGATTTCTGTCCTTACTTTAATACTGCTGCTATATTGTTCTGCAATAAAGACAGATGATTAGTTATTGTTCATTTTGGGTCCTGAGTCGTGGCTTATAGATTTCTGTGGATATTTCCACACTTGATATATATTCTAAAAGAATCCAATTTCCTTTGTAATTTGTCATTGGGGTGCATTTGCCATCTGGCCCTTCACAATGGGATCCTCGTGGTGAACATGAACAGGAGGCAGAGTGGGAAGAAGATGGGCCTGTGAGGTAAGAGATGATCCCACTACAAAACTCCTTGCCATTCTAAGGACTCCAGAATTTTTCCTGTGACAAACAGTGTTTTGAAATAAATGAGAGACATGATACAAGTTATGAGGAGAGAACTGAGATAATGAAAGATAAGAAGTAGGGAAAAAGGCAAATACTTTTTTTTTTTTGGCACCAAGGATTGAACCCAGAGGCATTCTACCTTCGAGCTACACTGCCAGCACTATTTTGTTTTTATTTTGAAACATGGTCTCACTAATTTGCTGAGGGCCTCACTGCTTTAAACTGGAATCCTCCTGTCTCAGACTCCCAAGTACTGGGATTTTAGGTGTGCACCACCAGACCCAGCTTGAATACATTTTATAAAAATTTCTTGGAAATATTTTAAAATTATTTTATGTCATCAAATCCATCAACATTTTGTTTTGCTAATTCTTCCTATATATGTTTTTCCAAAGACAGATATTTAATTACATTTCAACTTTATTTTATTCTCTTTTATATCAGTTTTTATTTGTGGATTTAGCCTCATCTACCTAAAATTCATTTAAGCAACTGAGTAAGAAACTCATTTTTTCCATATGCAGCTGTTAGCAAAATATTATTACAGTATCCCTCATTTTCCCCACTGGCTTAATCCACTAAACTTAAAAGATACTTTATATGTCTCTCTCTCATAAGTGTGTATATGTAAATATATATTTATACATACATAGAAGTATTTATATATACTTATATCCATGTACGCATGTCTTTCTCATATATATATGTATGTAAGTATCATATATTCACCTAATTGTGCATTTTAATTATTTTTTACAAAATGCTTGCACAGCTATTTTAGAGCAAAAGCATCTTATCATCAAAAATGGTCAATGCCTGAGAGTGAGGAGGGGGAGGGAGAAATAACCACAGCGCCTTTACTTTCTTCAGCCTCGAACTGTTCCTCAATCTACTGTAATCATCTCTGTAACTCAAATGAGAGGCAAAGGGGACAGAACCTCTCAGGGAAGGTACTTATCATCAGGTCAGTCCTATTCATCTTTTAGTGAGGGCGTGACAGTATTTCAACCTTAAAAGAGTGCTCACTACCAAATGGCATACACTGTTTCAAACATCATTATATTAAAACACTTAAAATAGGTCTTATTCAGAACTATGATTGAATATATATTTTCCTCTCTCCCTTCTGCTTTTATAGCTCAATGTTAAGTGGAATTTAAAACCCATCATTAGTCATGTTATAGACAGTCTAAATACAATAGAGTAATGTGATATCACATTTATTAAGAAAGTCAATTATTTAAAAATCAATGGGGGCTGGGCATGGTGGCACATACTTGTAATGCCAGCATTTGGGAGGCTGAGACCAGAGGATCTGGATTCGTGGCCAGCCTCAGCTACCTAGTGAGGCATTCCGCAACTTAGTGAGACCCTGTTTCAAAATAAAGAATAAAAAATGGGGCTGGGGGTGTAGCTCGGAGGTAGAATGCCCCTAAGTTCAATCCCCAGTACAAAAAAAAATCAGTGGGGCAGTACTTGCTAAAATTAATTTATAACAATGATTTAATATTAAATTAGATTGTTACTTAATAGGTACTCAACAGGCATTAGCAGCTGTTTCTCTGGGTAGTGGTCTTAGAAAAAGGCTTCTTTCTCAGTTCCTCGAGGACTATTTACAAATAAACCACCTGAGAGTGAGAGTATATGTATATTTGAATACAAACTGACACCAGACACAAACATCAACTCTCGACAGAGTTGTCAGTCAGATTAGGAGTTCATAGTATTCTTATTTTTAAAATTTTTATTGGTTTATTGTAATTATAGATGATAGTAAGATTTGTAGTGCTACATTTACATATGCACATAATATTATTTGATCTGTTTCCTTCCCCTTATTGAATCTTCCCACCTAATGAGTATGCCTCACCTTTCATTCTAGGACACCCAAGCCTTCCAGCATTCCTTGACCAGTATTAGTTTTTGCAGAAACTGACAAATGCCTGTCTTAACCTTATTCCACTTCCCCTTAAGCAACAGATTCTTATCGGAACACATTGCCACATAAAATAAGAGTCTGCTGCCCAGTATTCCTTGCAGCTAATGAGTTCCCTAAGACTAAATGCTGGCCAAAGGATATCAGCAGAAGGGTTTTGTAGAACTTGAATAAAACTGCTTGATAAGACTTGTCACACCTAGTTGGAGCCCATTATTTTCCCTTGTGTCTTTCCCTCTCTGCAAATAGAATGGTGACTAAAGTCCTCCCAGCTTTTAGGAATGTGATGACTCTGAAGAAAAATGGGAAGAAAACATGTCGTTGTATGGTAAAATATAAGGGACAGACTGACTGCCTAATGAAATTTTGTGTTGCTACACTAACCCTGGTTCACATACTTTTCAGCTTTCTTTTTCATGAAAGTGAAATAACGTTTGTCTTATATGAGACACTATTACTTGGGAGATTTTTCCTGTTATATTATCAAATCTAATCAAAATTAACACATCAGTTTTGCAAGCACTCATTAATAGTTTTGAAGCCTAAGTTTAGTTTCACTCAGAAACAATACTACTTGTAACTAAAGATTTTAATTAATCTTTTATTGTTGTGTCATAATTGTACATCATAGTGAGATTCATAGTGACACCAAGAAGTACTAAGGAAGGGAAAAAGTTGATTTGATCCCCAAAAGACGTCAAATGATCAGTTCTACCTACTTGCAAATATTCTCTTCCTTTGCCATCAAAAGATTGTGGATTAAGCTCTTCCCCTTGAGGTGAGGATTGGGTGATGCAGAGATTTTGTACTGGATGAAATTTTCAGAGGGTACTACCAGTTACAAGGAGCAGGGATGTTGTATATCCCAAGCCAGGCCTTCCCAGACTTTTTCCTTTCTCCACTCTTCCAATGGCCTCAGTCAGCACAACAAGCAGGGCATGAAGCACAGAAAGGAGGTAATGGTGAACACTAGTACCCAAGTGTTCACCTAGTATCACTGGGAGCTGAGTGACATTCAGAGGAGGTTGAATAAATAGGTTAAGTTACAAACAGTGAGCCCTACATTATGAGTAGCAGAACCTAGGTTTCTCAGTGTGAGAGAAAGGATTTATAAATATGGAATGGAAATAAGATAGATTAAGCTTTATGGTAGTGTATTAGAATTAGAGGCATCTATGTGAACTCATAGTTTTAGATAGATAGAGATGAATATAGAATGTGTGTGTGTGTGTGTGTGTGTGTGTGTGTGTGTGTGTTTTCGTCTTTTAACAGCTCATTTGGCTTATGATATCTTCTTATATACCTTATTCCCAATCCTGGGATCATAAATAGATCTTTGGTCATTCCTCATCATCCAGTGGAAACATGACACCTTGTCTATAATTTTATCCTAATGCTCAAATTACATGATTTACCTGACATCCTGGACTCTCAGGTATTATCTCCCATTTCTCTAATGGCCTTTTTCACCACTTCACCTCACTAGCTAATACCACAGTCACCTCTGACATATAAGTCATTGGAAAACAGAATCAACTCTTGAAATCATAATAATTCTTATTATAACCTCTATGGTTACCACCCAGTAAATCCATTTAAATCATTAATTCTTCAGTGAGTTTATCTACTGGTGAGTTTAGAACTCTGATTCAATTATTTCATCTCTTAACATTTTTTGCATTGACAATACATTAGCTTTTCCAGAAGATATTCTATATTCAATTCATAACATCTATAAATTCCATTTTCTATTCTTTGAATGAATAAGCCATAAGTAGAATTATATTGATCTAATATAATGACTGACTTTTTCTCAGAGTAAATCTTTTATTTATTTCATCTCTTTTCTGAAATTCGCCCTTCCTTCAATCTTTTTGCCACTCTATTGTATCTACTCACTGTTGTCCATCTTGATTGCATGCTAGTCTAGACCCATTCTTTCTCAGCAAGAGTTAATCCTAATGACATAATGGAAAGGATAGAAGTGTGAGTTCAGGTCCTGGCCTTACCATATATAATTTAAATATATCAAGTTTCTTAATTTCTCTTAGCCCAGTATTTTCATATTTATTGCATAGCTTTTTATCTCTTGAGCTGACTGATCATTTCCCATCTTTCTCTGCCCTAATCTGTGTTCCAGTAGTCTGACACCCATGGATTGCACCCACAGAGTCTTTCACTAGTGTAACCAATTGGGAGGCACCAATAGAAAATCAGGGGGCAGGAAAAAAGAGAAGCTGGATTGTTTCTTTCTTTCATTCCCCCCAACTCCTACTCTGTGCTCCATGAAGTTCAGGCAGTGGCCAAATATTCCAGAACCTCAACTGTTGTCAGGCTTAGTGACCTCCATGGGCCCCAACTTCCATCTGATTCTTGGTGACTCTTTCCTTGAGATATAATTGTTTGCTACTGTTGCTGGACTCAAGGTACCTCAGCACCATTTGTTGATCTCTTTATCCTTGCCCCTACCTTTGTTGAAGTCTTTTCAGTAGAACCATGTGAGTGGAATTTTATTTTCCACCAAAATGCAATAACATAGGAAGATTAGAAAGATTAGAAATCTAAGCTTCAAAGTTCTTTTTTTTTTTTTTTTTTTTTTTTTTTTTTTTGCAGTACTGGGGATTGAACTCAGGGGCATTCTACCTCCGAGCCCTATTTTTTATTCTTTATTTTGAAACCGAGTCTCACTAAGTTGCGGAGTGCCTCACTAGGTAGCTGAGGCTGGCCGAGAACCCAGATCCTCCGGTCTCAGCCTCCTGAATGCTGGGATTACAAGCGTGTGCCTCCACGCCCAGCCAGCTGCAAACTTCTTATAGAATACCTTAGCACAAAGTACATAGCTATTACAGCTTTTTAAATTAACTGCTATTCTATCACCTTTATTGTTTTTCCATAATTTGGGGGAGTACTCTAGTACCAAGAGGTATTCTGCCAATGATCTACACTATGTCTCTTTTTAATTTTTTTTTTTTTATTTAGAAGCAGGAACTCTTTACTGCATACTGGCCTTGAACCTGTGATTCTCCTGTGTCAGCTTCTCAAGTACTAGGATTACAGTCATGTGCCACTGAGCTTAGTTTCCATAATTTTTAATAAAGCAAAATACTTCTCCAGAGTTAGGTTTCAGAGTTAAGTTTATTTTCTTCTCACATAAGTGGGGAAATTTTTGATATCTCAAAATTATTTTGATATAGCAGTAATATTTCATGATAGTCAACAACTTTTAATAGACATTTATAAAGTGACATCTAGCCCAGTTTCATGGGACTACTTATATACATCACTTTAGCATTAAGATAAATATTATTTATAAAAGCTTTTAGGGTAAGTAATCTGTTAAGTACTGTCTATTTTATCCCGCCAGAATATCAAAATTTGAATGGTATTTATTGGGACATTACTTATGAAGCATGCATAAGTTAAATAAACACATCCCCCAAATACTCACAGTGGTTTTCCAGTATTCAAGTGCCCTAAATCAAACAGATTTAACAAGCTTTAGAATGTCAGTTAGCAGAATGAGCCACTGTATAACTTCTAGCGAATAAAAATCTCACATTTTCATCTAGTACTTCTAACATGCAAAACGGAAAGTTGATTGCCTTGTATTTAAATTTACCATATTTATTTTTACTTTATTTTGCTCTACCCCTTATCACATCACTCACCCCAACTCATACCTGCACATGCACACACACAGACACACACACACACACACACACACACACACACACAGGAGCACACACATCCTCACATGCACACACACACTGATTATTCTGAAGAGGCCATCCAACACAGAATAGTTTATAAATAAGAACCAGTAAAACTATCGAGTGAGAAAAAAAATGGAGATTTTCTAAGCTATTATTTTTGCTTTAGAATTATACCAAACACAATGTTTTTTTTTGAGTGAGTGTTTACATAATTAACATGTTCATAAATGAGAATTTTCAGAGTACCTTCTGGGTTTTGTGCAGTGAGGGCATGAAAGTGGGTTGGGTACAGTATTGTAGTCAGAGTGATTGCTGTAGACTCCACTTCATGTCCTCCCTAAAATTCATATGCAGAAACCTAATCCCTACTGTGATAGATTTGGAGATGGGGCTTTAGGGAGGTCACTAAAAAGAGACCCCAAAGAGTTCCTTTATCCCTCAACCAAGTGAAAACACAGAGAGAATGGCGATGAAACAGAGAAAAGGTCTTCACCAGACATCAATCTGCATGCACCCTGATGTTGGTCTTCCCAGCCTCTGGAACTGTGTGAAATAAATTTCTGTTATTTATAAGCAACTATTCCATGTATTGTATTACAGCAGCACTGCTGGACAAGGATGGTTGGTAAACAAGGTCTCTCTGAGAAGGGGGCTTTTAATTGGGGATTTGCCTTTAAAACACAGGACCAACCACCACTTAAAGAGCTGTGTAAAGGTGCATCCAAAAAAGGGCTGTACTCTTGGAAATAGCAATCCTAGCTTTTTAAAGGGACAGAAAAAAAGGCCAGTGTAGTTCACCAAGGTGAGCTGAGGTCCAAGGATACAGTGGCACACCAGGAGGACCTTGTTAGTGAATGTCATTGTCTTTTTAAAAGAATTAAGATTCAGTGCCACCTGTTTCTTAAGTCTTTACCTGTCAGCAATGACTCTGTAACCATATAGGGTAGTATTCACACTCACAAAAATTACTTTTTAGTTGATTTGAAAGTTTCAACTCTCAGGATTGTTATAGAGTTTAAGTAAGATTGTGGAAGTGAAGTCCTTTCTACCTATTTACTGATTGGAAGAATATTTTCACACAGTTTTGGCTATATGACCATGTTTTAGAAGGTTTGGAATATGAGAAGTTTAATTATTAAGCAAAGAGAAAGATACAATTCTGGTTACTTATGACATATGTGTTAATCAGCTTTCTGTCACTGTAACTGAGTACCTGAGATAATCAATTTAATAAATGTATAGAGCATTGGCTATAAAACAATTTTCAGGAACTCATAAACAACTTGTTTAGACATGCCAGAATAGAGCTCAGATGACTTCAGAAACTCATAAACAACATGCCAGTGATGGAGATTGAGCTGGTATTGATTGCTAATAATGGTAGTATTAATTGCTAATAAGAATAAGCTATACATAGGCAAATCAACAAAATCTTTTTTTTTCTCTGTCTCTAGGCTGTCAGCCAAAACCTCCATCCAAGGCTGTCCTTGTCCACTAGAAATTGACTGTTACCCAGGGCCAGACTGCTAAAATCTGGCTGTTATCTGGGGCCAGAAAGTCATAGCAACTAAGATAAGGTGCAGAACATTGAATGCTGAAAATTATAGAAACCTACACTTAGAAGGAAATAATGACGCAGACTCTCACAAAAGTTTAGATTAAGTTAAAGGATGAAAAAGTAAGCTGTATTGACCCAATATTGATTGCTAATAACCCCCAAATAGTTAAAGCCTTAAAGCCTCTATACCTTAAAAGGCTATATTCCTGTGTCTCTTTTCCTTATTCAAAACAGGCTTTCAAAATAGAAAATAACTGCTAGAAGATAGAGATAAGGGATGTTGAGACTTACCAAAGACACAGATGGACGGTACAGGCTTTAAATTTTAAGAGCAAAAATGAACAAAGAACAATGCAGGCTTCTACCATGCAGTCGCCTGACCTTGCTAACTGACAATTTTGATCAGCGATGTCGGACCTGTCTGTCCTTGTGAGGATGAACAAAGAAGGCTAACAAAAAAGGCTTACATAGCAGATATAGCCTGGTGAGCCAGTATCTGCCTCTAATGGGAAAAGAAGACTATTGGCTAGCAGAATAGGAGGGACAAGATAATAAATTCCTATATAAAGACTACATTTTTTAAGATGATAGTGTCTCACTTGAGACACTCCATTGCGTTTCTCTCTGACGTGGCGCTTTCATTGCTCTGTCCCCCATCCCCTTTTTTCCTGTTATAATAAAGCCTTGCTTAAGCTTGCAGCAGTTTTGGCTTTTTTGTAAACTAGCCAACAACAAGAACTCATGGTGATATCATCCCAAACTGTAACACCAGCATACAGTTTCAGAAACTTGTCTGGACATGTCAGTATAGGGCTCAGATCAGCATGTCTGTGCTGCAGTTGATAACAGCCCCTTGGATCATAAAATATCTTCTCACTTCTCATGTATTTACATCACAAATACATTTGGACTCGTGAGTGGAATCTGGAATGGTTCAATAAGCCTGGATGACTTCGCCAAAGACACTGGGCAATGCCCATAAAGTCCTATAAAATTCCAGCCTTCCTACAAGCAGTGCACTGAGCTTTGCTTAGGTCACAATAGTCTGCCTGCGTGTATGACTCTGATCCAGTGACTTGCTCCAGTCTTGCTCTTCTCACTGACTGAGAATCCGTGCAACTCAACCTGCTAGATACCCAGCCAACTCCTGAATCTTCTCTTTCATTCCTGTGCTTGGTTCATTATTCTCTACTCAATGTTTTTTTTGCATTGTATTCTTTTGCTAATTATTTGAAGTGCTCTAAATATATAAAATTTGTGTGTTGTCTAGCACATTTGTTAGATTTTCTCATTCACTGTTAAATTGTTAGATGCTCATTCATTGCTAATCAGCTTTGGCAAAGCAGCCACCCAGCATCCGATCTTAGCTTAACTTTTTTTTCTGTTACATTAATATCCATTGTACTTTATGTTTTTATTGGTGCATTGTAATCATACATCTTTGTTAGGTATAAACTGGTAAAGGCATACATGCACACATTTCTCATTTAACCCTTCCCCAACTCCTGTCCCTTTCCCTTCCCCTTCCTCCTTCTCAAGTTCAGTTTAGTGATTGACTTTGATATGTTTGTGAAAATACATCATGTGTATTAGGGTGTCCCCTCGCCTCCATCACCTTTAGTTAAGTCACCTCCATTGCTCATCTAAGTTCTCCTTCTTTGTCTGGAGTCCCTCTTATGTCCCACTTTCTCCCTAGCTTCAACATATTAGGGAGAGGATACGATTTTTTTTATTTTTTGTAACTGACTAATCTCACTTAGCATAATGTTTTCCAGTTCCATCCATTTCCCTGCAAATGATATGATTTTGTTCTTCTTTATGGCTGAGTAAAATTCCATTGTGTACATATTCCATAGTTTTGTAATCCATTCATCTGTCGATGGACATCTTGGCTGGTTCCATAGTTTGGCAATTGTGAATTGTGTAGCTATAAACATAGGTACACATTAGACAGTTTCCTGATAAGTTCCTGTATGCTATAACCTTACAGTGTTGAATAAACCTTGTAGCATTGTGGACAGACACAAACTGTGTGTGACATGACTCACTGGCCTTAGGAACTTGCATCCCTGTTGCCCACAACAATAAAGGAAAAGGTTTATTTTGACTCATGGTTTCAGAGGTCTCAGTCCTTAATCACTTGGTCCTGTTGCTTTGGGCCTGTAGTAGCACACTGTATCATGATGGAAACATGAAGCAAAGGAGGCCTGTTCCCTTCATGACATCAGGAATCAAAGAGAAAAATGGAAATGGGCCTTTTATTTCTCAAGAGCCCCTTTAAGGACACACCCCAGTGACCTAAATCTCTTCCACTTAGCCCTACCTCTTAAAGGCTCCACCACCTTCCAAAAACATCATGGACTTGAGACTATGAAAATATAATTAGATCTTTTCTACCAAAGGAATATTCATTTTGTAAAGTTAACATTTCTTGTAACATCTTCCCCAGCATCCCCTCTAGCCAATCACATGAAGATTGTGACTCTATGTTCCCACCACTAAGAGTATAGCACAGGAGCTTTGCATTAGGAATAAAAGACCCAGCAGTTTGCCACCATTTGGCTCTTGTACACCTGACTGTACTGGTGGCAGGATCCTTTTTTGCAAAAAGTAAAATCGTCTTGCTGAGCCACTTTCAAATGTCTGTCTTTTCTTATGATGTCATGGAAACTTATTTCTCACAATTTGGTGGCCTTTATGTGAATCAAATCATTGCCAGAGGTTCACAAGGACCTCTCTTCAGGGAGACACTGCCAACTATTGAGTTGCTGGCAGCCCTAGGATGGAAGAATTACTACCGTTCCCTGGTCATCAATGAACCTGACTGGAAAGTCAATCTGCAGCTCAGGCAAAGGCACCCTGGCTAGCACCCCAATAACCAGAAAAGTCTACATACAGACCAAGGTAAAAAAAAAAAATGTCATGGGAGGTGACTGAGTATTTCCTTGGTGGTCAGAATATCTCGGGGTGGGGGGTTGTGTATAGGTGACTTGAGAGGCATCTGAAGATGCCTAGTGAGAACAGAATCCCAAACTTCTGGTTTCCCATCAGAGATCTGGCCAAAGGGGAAAGAAGTCGGGGTCAGAGTTCAAGAAACCCTCAGGAAACCATCAGTTTCAACTCCTCTTTTTCCTCCAGGCAGAAGAAAGGTTGAGTCTCTACTGGGAATATACAAGAAAAGTGCCTAAAATACAAGATAAAGGATAAAAATTCTCCTGGTAGTCCCTTAGGCCTAATGTTACAATACTGGGGAGATAATCTAAGGATTTAGGGCAAAAAGACACAAAGGATTATTAAATGCTATTGTATCATCTGGACCCAGGAACCCATATTACAACTGGTCATCTTTAGTTTGAGCCAGATGAGGATTGGGTAGATCAATTATAAATAAATCAGTGCTCATAAATTAAAAACAACAAAATGGATCCAAATACCTTTCAGTTCACATGACATAAATCTTTAACAAATCTAGTCTAGTCAATTAGGTTTATATTATCTGCTTCTGTTAGATGTTGAAAATGTAGTGTCCATTGTTAAGATCTGTGTGAAAATAATGACTTAAAGGGTTAACTATGCTTATTTGACATCTTTGCTCATTAAGGATGATCGTATTAAACAGGCAGAGGAAATCTCAAAACAGTAAAATATCTAAACTGTATTATAGATATTAATGTCTGCACTCAGTGAATTGTACACCAAATTTTGAGAGCAGAAAGATTTTATAGATTTTCAGGTTGTCCAAAGAGGTATAGAGAGAGAGAGCTGGAGCCGGAGAGAAATGGTGTTGTAAAAGAAAGTAAGATGGCTGAAGGAAGATTGAATGTTTAATTAGAAACATATAATGGATTGCAATTAGGGCAGTTAAATATTTTTGCATAAAAAAAGGTACAAAACCTGGGCAGTTTTTAATCATGGAACCAAGGATAATGATGTTAAAGGAAAGCACTCAGATTTCTCCTCTATGTCCGTGGGCATGGTCACTGCAGGCCCAGTGGCAGTGAAAAGGGCATGACCCCCTTTTCTGCTGGTTTTGGGGCAGTCACTTCTTGGTTTCCCACACCATCTTAGTGTTACTGTACTGAGTCTGCCATGTTGCTTCTGGGTTTTCTGTCTCAGCTTAGTGCTGCATCCACTGTGTTGGAATTTTTCCATCCTGGTTTCTAAGACTGCAGTGTAAAGCTACCAGACTTTGGCCACAGCTGGGCTTTCACCCATTATGTTTTCCTGCCCTGTTTTTATATATGTAAGGGATAGTTTAATATAGACTTCTTTTGGATCTTAACTAAACATAAATTACTGAGTTAAATTCTAATTAATTGTGATTCTATAAATAAAAGGTTAAGGGATTTTTAAGCTGTGTTCTGATGAAACAACTATAAAGAGCATTAAAATATTTTACCTTACCAAAAAGGAGTATTTTGTCTAAATTAAAAGACTTTATAAGGATGTAAGAAAACCCAATAAATAAAAGTAGATATGTATTGGTATAAGAAGGGTTAAAGAGAGTTATAAATGATTTACAAAGGATAAAACTTATTATTTAAAAGTTTAAAGAGTTTTTAAGTCACATTTAATGTATTGATTCTATTTTTAAAGCAATTATTTTTTTAAAACATTAATCTGCTCTTGGTAAAAAATAACAAAAACTAGCCTAGAGAGCAATAGTTTCGCATTTTTATTAAGATCATTTTCTATTTTATTTATATTTAAAACAGTAAAGTTTTCTGCTCTTAATGGCATTTTTGAAGAACTAGTTTAAGAGGAATGGCTTTATGATTTATCAAGATAATCTCTTGTGCTTACTGTCATTGTTGGACTTTTGATTATTTAGCAAACTGCATTTTAGCAGACTCAGAGTTTAAATGTCTGTGTTTTACAGCCTGTTAAATAACCACTTTATAAGTCAAGATGTTACAGGGTGGGAGATCTTAAAATTATTTCACACAACCTCTGCTTTGTAGACATTCAAACAGAAAGCACAAATGGGGAATATAGTAGATTTATTTAGAGAAATGAAGGTAACATAAGAGAATGGCCATAAAGAGAGGGAAAAGGGTCACACTCTAAAGGAAAAAGCCTCTGGAATGGGCCAGTCTCAAAAATGGAAAGGTGACCTGGGGCAATAGAGTTATGCTTTGGTGATGGGCTCTGTTGCAGTACATTTCTGGGAAAGGAAAGTGGCATAGAGTGTTCCAAGTATTGGGTCTTATCATTCCTCTGGACACCTTCTTTAAACATATTACATTTAGATGACTGACTGCCCTTTTCATATCACACTTTAGTGACCCTTTGTTGTTTCTCCACCCACCTTCCCCAAAGAAGAAGGAGTCAAAGTGAGCAAGGCTCTGCAGGTAAACTTAGGGTCTATCCCAGCTGACTTCATCTGCTAATGTCTAACTACCTACCTAACAAAGATAAATGAACAATTATTACTTTGAGTTATTATAGTGTATTTGATACTCTATATATATGTAGCTATAGATGTATATACATCAGAGGACAATATGCTATGTATCTGTGGTTTATCTAAATATTGCACAAGAGTTTATAAAGTTAAAGATTTTTGGTTTCATATGCATGCATGGTAACCAATAAGTGTTCCCTTACACATTGTGCATTGTTTATAAATCTTTGATCAAATAAATGTTATATTATTGTATAGAAGAGACACAGTTATATTGGAGAGTTGTTGTTCATCAGATAATAAGCCTATTGGTGATTATTAATAATGTTCCCTAAACTTGTAAAAGGTTCAGAGTTATTCTTTGATTTTTGTCAATATTGTTAACCTACACAAATTTGTAGTTACAGTTATCTTACTGAGTCATGGATTTTAAATTTCACTCCAATAGTAAAAAATTAAGCCATATGTTAATTTCTATGTAACTGTGACATTAGTTATTATTTACTTCTTTGTAAGTTAAAATATATTTGTGTTTCTTAAATGTCTTCTTTATGCAAAGATACAAATGGGATTTATTTTGCTCCTGATTATTCTGTTTTGTGTTTTTCTTATAAAACTGTGTAACTGTTGTCTGTTAATATTTAACAGTAGTACAACACCCAAACATTGTTTTGAAAAGATAGACATTACCTGCAACACAAACTTAAAGGACTGGTGAAACTAACCTTCTAAGTTTTCAACAGCTGAGTCTCAGAGACCATTCAGAAAATAAAAAAGCTCAGAAAGAATATCAAAGATTTTGGCTTCACCCTCTAAGGTCAGATAGTACCCAGGGGAAGATAGGACCTTGCTAAGGAGCCCTGCAACTTTGGTAAGTCATCAAACCTTCCTAAACAGAGAGATTATGATGTCTCCAGAGACTGGGGGCCATTAGCACATATTCTGCAAAGAGGAGGGTCATAGGAGAGAAAAATGTTCCTCATGGTTTCAGAGAAACCAAATGGTCAGCAAGACCATTACATGTCCTGGCAGATGGCACAACTGGTAGAGGAAAGCCTCACAAGTCTGTAAGAGTAACTCCGAGGAGACTTGATTGACTTTAACAGGAAAATAATTTTATAAAAATTTATGTTTGCCCAACATAGAGCTGTTTACTTGGATTGAATATCCAGAAGGAAAGTATAACAAAAATAAGATGCTAGATTTACAGACAGCTCTGCCAAATAAGTAAAAACAAAAGACTGATAGTTGTGGATAATCCTTATAATAAGCAAATTATTAGTACCAATGGACAGGGTGATAGTAGTTGATATGTTAAATTGTATGCTCTGTTGTTTGTTTTAAAATGTAGAGTGGATTAATTGTTTTGATTATAATCAGCAGAGATTTGTCAACTGTACCCAAGATGTCACCAGTAGGGTGACATGGGAAAATCATTTAGCTCTACATATGAATTAACTCAGAATGCTGGAGTTGATGACGCCTTTGAGAGCAAGTTACCATATGCTAACAGAATTTGAAGAAAAGAGTAGTGATATATTAAAAAAAAATAGAGGGGGAGGAAAAGTGAGAATATAATTATATATTTTCTATCAAAGGAATAGCTTGACTTAAACACCATTTTATAGAATTGTCATTATGTAAAGTTCTCATTTCTTGTAAATTGCAAGTTCCAATTTCACCCCTTGCATTCCATCTGGCAAATCACATGAAGATTGTGATGCTAAGCTCCCACCAATAGGAGTACAGCACAGAAGCTTTGGGTTAGGAATAAAAGACCCAACAGTTTTCCACCATTTTGTTCTTCTATACCTGATGGTACTAGAGGTAGGATCCCTTTTTGCAAGAAGTAAAATTGCCTTGATGAGCCATTTTCAAAGACGTCTTTTCTTATGATGCCTTAGAAATTTATTTCTAACAAGACCAATCTTTCAACAATCTTCATGTGATTTGCCTTTGGGGGACATTCAAGATCCAAACTGTAATGATATAGTATTAATTATATGTTCACATAAATATCTATATGGGGACACATACATAGATAAACAAGGAGATAAGTGAATATATAAATGGGTAGGTGCATTAATAGATATATCCTGAACCATGGCCTAAAATAAATGAGAGCAAATATAAAAAAAAAAAAGTTAAGCAATGGCAGTAAAAAAAAAAATCATCAATTTGGTAAAAATGTATATAGATAAAATTGTTTAGTATAGTACCCAGAGCCTGGAAATGATTCAACAAATATTGTTTTGTGCCTGTTTTCAAGCTATTAACTGGTTTAAATGCCAAAAATATTCCTGGGATTCTATATGTTACAGTTTTTTTTTTCTTCTCAAAGTAAATAAAAAGCCACTTAATTTTCTTTCATAGATTAATTGATTCAAGTACTAGCTTTTTGAGCTACACTTTAAAAACCACCACCCTCTGCTATCTGGACTTCCAGAAATCTCAAGAGACGTACAATCCAAATAGGTAGGAAGTTCCTCTTCTTTCCTCTCCTGGTATCTGTTATTGTCCAGCTGCTAAGTATTCTCATCGCTCCTACAGGCTTCAAGGGTGCTGATGAATGCTGCTGGCTCTACCTTCTAGCCTCCATAGCAAGTTCATAGTATTCCTTTGACTCAGCTCTGGCATGGGCAGGCATGTCCCTTGTAAAAATAATGACTCAGTATAAATGACCCCACATCCCAAGGCATCCTTTGTTGGGCCAAGGATAAAATATTAGTGTCCAGTGCCTTCAGCTACACACATACTATCTTCCAAAACCCCTAGTGTCCCAGAGTCACAGAAATCAATTGGCCAGCTAGCTGAACTTGGGTAATCCATGGTCAGTATCTCTCTTTTTAGTCTCAGGGAAGCCAGTATTACTTGATTTTTCCATGTGGAAAAACAGACAAGTTTATTCCATTTTCCTGCCTGGACAAAAGACTCCTCTGATACAATCCAGATATTTGAAAACAAAAGATCTATTTCCAGATTTGTTTAGTAAAAGAACAACCTTCTGGTGTTTTCATTTTTACCCACACAGGAAAGGTTGATTCACCCATCCCCATCACTGCTTCTACTTTTCAAAGAGTACACCTCGATTACCTCCAAAGCAGCAAAGATCTTTGACACTTCCCCTCCTCAGGTAGAAAATATCTTTTGTGCCTCCGAAGCGATTTAGCTTCTCAAAGGCAACAAGGTGGAGTGATGCTGGGTGGAGTGATGCTGGGTGGAGCCTCATTGGAGCTCACTAGTATAATGTTCTTTAAGATCATTATGGGATCATTATGTGTGTACACAGCATGTTTGGCATCCCTGCAGAAAAAAATGCAAAGCTAGTGTGTTCAGATTTCTCTCAGTGGCATTATAGTGGATCATTCACTGAAGAAAACATACACAGATTGCTCCTAAGGACTAGAATCTTTGTTTTTTACAAGAGTTTCCCAAACACCTAAAATAGTGCTTAACATAGAGTGTATAGATAGATAGATAGATAGATAGATAGATAGATAGATAGATAGATAGATAGATAGATAGATATAGATATAGATATATAGATAGATATAGATATAGATAGATAGGGGGGGCTGAGGATTAAACCCAGGGACATTCTACCTCCGAGCTACACCCCCAGCCTGATTTTATTTTTATTTTAGAACAGAGTCTTGCTAGACTAATGAGTTTCACTATTTGCTGAGGCTGTCCTCAAAACTGCAATCCTCCTGTCTCAATCTCCCAAGTACTGGGATTATAAACATGCAGCACCATGCCCGGATTACAATAAATATTTGCTAAATAAATGAAAATTTGCAGGGTACTCTGCTACTGTTATTTATATCCAAATTAGATTCATTATTTTATATAAATTAGTTAGAAATTTTCATTCAAGAATTCAGCACGAACTTTATAAATATTTATTGTTGACACATCTCTGCACTGCCCTGAATTGGCATTACAAAGTTTTGCTAATCTGTCTTTGTATGGCAATTCTAAAATGCCTGTTTATTTTGAGTGTGCACAAAGGAGAGAAAGTCATGCTGACCAAGCAGCAGTGAAGCAATTTGGAGGAAAAGATGACTTGGCTTCTCAAAATGAATCTGGAGGGAAGTTGCTTTAAGTGTTGAAGCTAAAACTGAAAACCATGGTTCTTCATGCATAATGAATCATGGAAAAGCAATTTGAAGCTAGAATGGTTTGTGCAAAATGATTAATCATAGGATTAAAGTTATTATCATTGACTCTTCTTGCAAAGGATGCCTGGGAGTTTTAATGAACACAATAGTTTGGTGTTGATCTGTCAACAGCTTTAAAATTTAACCAACTGCAGCACCATGGCTTCTAACACTGAGAGGCAGTACAACATGAGGCTGGCAGGGGGGACCTCTCTGGTCCTTAACAGCAGTGCAAAATTGTGTGAGACATTCTGGCATCTTGATTTATATCTTAACATGATTTAAGAAGCCTGAATAGGGGAGAAATTCTGCCATCATTTCCTAAGTGTCATCTCAAAATATCATAAGCTTATTTTTAAGTCCAAATTATGTCCCCTCTCCCCCAAAATCCATACATCGGAGTCCTAACCCTATTACTTCAGAATGCAAAATTAAATTATTAAGGTGGGTAAAAATTCATTGTGTATATATACCAAAGTTTTGTGATCCATTCATCCATTGATGGACATCGAGGCTGGTCCCATAATTTGGCTATTGGAAATTGTGGTGCTATGAACATGGATATTCATTTATGATTACAATATTCTGATTTCATTTCCTTTGGGAAGATGCCCAAGAGTGTTACAACTGGGTCATATGGTAGTTCCATTCCCAGTCTTCTGAGAAATCTTCACACCGATTTTCAAAGCAGTTGTTCTAGTTTGCAATTCCACCAACAGTATAATAGGGTTCCAGTTTCCCCACATCCTTGCCAGCATTTATTATTATTTGTGTTCTTGATGATTACCATCCTAACTGGAGTGAGATGGAATCTCAGTGTAGCTTTGATTTGCGTTTCCCTGATTGCTAAAAATGATGAATATTTTTCATATATTTGCTGGCCATTTGCATTTCTACTTTGGAGAAGTGTCTATTCAGTTCTATTGCCCATTTTTAATTGGATTATTTTGTTTTTGTTTTGTTTTTAGTGTTAACTTTTTGAAGATCTCTGTATATTCTATAGATATTAGACTTTTGTTCCTTTGGTAGGTGGTGAAGATCTCCCATTCTGTAGGCTATCCCTGTAGAATCTCAATGGTTTCCTTTGCTACACAGAAGCTTATTATGCTAACTGAGTACATCCAGTCCCAAAGAACAAGTAGATGTGTGTTCTCTCTTATATGTGGAAGCTAGGGAGATATTTGGCAATAAGGGCAACATTAGATAGATGAGCAGAGACTCCAGGAGAATGACAGAGGGTGATTAGGGAAGGGAGGGGAGATGAAGTCATGAAGAATGCAATAATGGAAATAATGCTATGGACATGTATAAAATTGCCAATTTTATCTCAAAGATTTATGGAATACTGGGGGATGGGGGAGATGCTGAGTAGGGAGGGCAACAAGAGTGTGTGCATGTATTTTCCTAATACTTGATATCCCAATATGATGTAAAATTACAATGCACTCAATAAAAAATAAAATAAAATATTATGGTGGCTCCTAGGTTAATATGATTCATTTCCTTAGCAGAAGAATAATTATGGACACAGACAAAGAGGGCAGACCATCCACAAGTCAAGGAGAGAGGCTGCTGACTCCTTGATTCTACACCTCTAGTTTTGTTCCCGTAACTGTGAAAAAATAGTTAAATTTTTTAAGTCGTACAGTCTGTGATATTTTCTTATGATAGCCATAGCAAACTAATAAACTCATTTTTCTGCAACAGGAAGAAATAAATATTGCATAAGTATGTTAATTAAAGGTGGTAGAGATGGGAAGCATATATAACAAAAATCTTGAAGTAGAAATAAAAGTTTGCAAATGGCTATAAAATAGGACAAATGTGAGCCAGGCTGCAGAATTTGCCTGATAAACTTCTTCCAGAATGAGAAGCATTTAAGATCTATCAGTGAAAATAAAAATGAACTCTGTGCATATACCACCATTTTTAATTGACATTTGTTTTCTTATTGTTCAATTTTGAAAGTGTTAAATATTTTCTGGAGACAAGTCCTTAATTAAGTATATAATCTGCAAATATTTTTCTGTTGTCTTTTTATTCTTTTAATAGTGTATTTTACCTATGAAGTACCTTTCATGTTGACATAGTACAATTTATCATTTTTTTTGTTTTATGAATCAGGTTTTGATGTATCAAAACTCATTGTCAAAACAAACAAACAAAAATATTCACATGGATTTTTCTCCTATGCTTTCTTTTAGAAGTCTTAGTTTTATATTTTATATTTAGTTCTATCATCCATTTTGAGTTAATTTTTGTATAAAGTCTGAGGCATGTATCAAGATGTATTTTCTGGCATATGAGTATCCACTTGTTACAACACCATTTCTTGATTTTTATCTTTGTCAGAAATTAGTGTATTTGTGTGGTTCTGTTACATACAAGACAACCTACTTTATTTGTAGGAACCAATGTAAAATAAAAACACAATGTCCCATGTTCAAAAATTGTGCAGAATATCAAGACTGTGACGGCAAAGCATTAAGCCAAGAGGATGGTGCTTCTGAGCACCGGCACTGTGTAAGTAGGCAAGACACACCCCCATAAAGGTAGCTTTGGAGACATACCTATTCTTCCAACTATACCACACTGTCTTCATTACTGTAGATTTATAGTAAGTCCAAAAATCAAATTATGTGACTCCTTCAACTTTGTACTTTTTCAAAATTGTTTTACTATTCTAATTTTTTGTATTTATATAGTTTTAAAATCAGTTGATCTCAGAAAGGGTGGTATGTTTTCTCTCATTTGTGGAAGCTAGAGAGAAAATGGAAACTTACAGGACATTAAATAATGGAGAGAGAGAGAGGTATAGTAGTTGAAGGGGGTTAGAGGAGACAGTTATGGAGGGAAGAGGAAGGACTGAAGAAGAAAACAGTTCAAATAATATGACAATATGTGAAGGTATTACTACCAATTACTAGCTTATATAGGGAAGGGGAAGAGAAGAGCAGGGTGAGAAGTGGAAGAAAATGCAAAAAGAGATGTTTGCATGTATGCTTCTAACATTTTGAAATTTACTATGATGTATAATTTAATGCACCAAAAAAATATTTTTAAATATTCTAATTGTTATCTATAAAATATCTTTCCAGGATTTCTATTAGGGTTACATTAAATCTATAGATCAAATTGAGAATAATTGTCATCTTAATGTTGAGTCTTCCAATCCATGAACACAAAATATCCCATTGGTTTATATCATATAAAACTTTTTTCATGAATGTTTATAGTTTTCAGCATACAAATCCTATCCTTATGTTGTTAGATTTCTATGTAAAGGTTTCACTTTTGTTGGTGCTCTTGCAAATGGTATTTGCTTTTTTATAGCAAATTTTAATTGTCTATAGCTTGTATATAGGGATATGATTGAGTTTTGTATGTAAACTTTGTATCCTATGACATTGCTTAGCTCATCTATAAATCCAAAAATTTTTGTGGGCTTTTTTTTTCTGTATAGGCATTCATTTTCTTTTTATACTTTTATTTGTGGAATGTAGTTATACATCACAGCAACAGTCAAAGCTTTGTATCCTATGACATTGCTTAGCTCATCTATAAATCCAAAAATTTTTGTGGGTTTTTTTTTTTTTCTGTATAGGCATTCATTTTCTTTTTATACTTTTATTTGTGGAATGTAGTTATACATCACAGCAACAGTCAAAGTGATATAAACATACATGCACACATCACTTGGTTTATTTCCCTCCATATACTCCCCCTTTCTAATTGCTCCCTTCCCATATATGTTATTGAGAATGGTAGTAAAACATTTTATGGACATAACCTTATTTGAACTGTTCCCTTCCTCAATTCTCTTTTTCCTCCTCCCCAACTCCCTCCCACAATCCCTTTCCACCATTTTACTGTTTTCTCTCCTCATTTGACTAACATAACTTTTGTTTCCTAATTTTTTTAATCTTCCACATATGAGAGAAAACATATGTCCCTTGACTTTCTGGGACTGGCTGGTCTCATTTTGCATAATTTTCTCTAGTTCCATTCATTTTCCTGCAAATGGCATAATTTTGTTCTTCCTTATGGCTGAGTAAAATTCTATTGTGTGTATGCATGTCATTAAAACTGGGGGCTGGTTTATTTCTTTCTTTTCCATTTTCTATTTATAGGTGTATCTCTGCTATCCTTCACAGATGTGTAACTGTATAAAGCTTTTTCTAGCATTATTGAAATAGAGATTGTGTTCAATGTACTATTATTCAGAAATTTAATATATGTGATTTTGTTTCTCTTAAAGAAATTAGTAATATTAAAGTAGCTAAAATTTAATCTACAGATATCTGCATTTGCCATCCAATTATTACCTCAAATTCAATACAGCATCATTCACCTGTTTATTTTTACAGCAATTTTCAACTTTTGTGCCTGTCCTTGCATCCAAATTTTCTAAGAAGCATTAGCTTCCTTTCCAATTGGACATTTGATGAAACAAGATAGCTCCAAATTAAATATCCACTATAATTTGAGATGGATTCTTCCAGTTGCACCTTCTAACTAAATAGTCTGAAATTTTTCTGCCTTCATTTTTGTTAACATAATATGTGTATATATAAATTCCAATGTCCAGATTTCCAGATGATTTATCATTTTAATGAACAATAATAAAAGACATGATTATTCCTTTCAGATCAATCATTTGGCTTGGAAGTCCAATATTAAGGTATCAGTAGATCTGATGTCCAGTGGGGTCTGATTCCTGATCTGCAGCTAGCTATCTCTCTTTGTATCCCCAATTGGCAGACAGTGAAAAAAGAGAGACAACTTCTCTCATCTCTTCTTTTAAGGGTATTAATCTCACTATAAGGGAATCCACCCTCAGGACCCCGTCAAACTCTAATTACCTCCCAGAAGTCCCATCTTTACATATCACTACATCGGGGATGAGTGTTTCAATACACAAACTTGGTAGTTACACAAACATTCATTCCATAGCACTGCTATAGATATTATTTGACATTACTGAAAATAAAAAGTTTTACAACTTCTCTAGAAACAAATGACTTCTGGTTAAATAGACAGGATGCAGAATCATTTGAGGGGAAATGTGTATTGAAGTCTCAGACTTATAGATTAGTATTCAGTAAAAAATAATACACGAATCATTGCCATATCTGAGTAATTAAGGTAAAATGAAGGAAAGAATTTCTAGAGTGTATTCAGTGCACAGTATTGCATCATATATGAAGGATTTTTAAAAATCTACACAAGCCAGTCCTTTAATATTCATAAAATTTCAAGGATAGAAAGAATATACATACATACATACATACATACATACATTGAAAAGTTCATTATCTCCACTTTATGGAATGAGAAGTATTTCCATATATTATTATTCATATATTATTTTAATATTTATGTAAGAAAAATTTATCTCTTCTCCATTTCTTATTTACTCAATCATTTATTTACATCAGAATGGACTCATAGGTCTGTATTTAATACTTTAGATTATAATCCAATACTACATCTTTTATTTGTTACTTGAATTGTTCCAGTTTGTCCATTGTGAGCTCTTTCAGATTCATGCCTGAGTTTCTTGACATATCCCAGGATTTTTTGTGAGTGTGGTACTGAGGATTTAATCCAGGGGCATTCTGCTTCTGAGCTACACCCCCAGCCCTATTTTCTTTTGAAATGGGATCTCATTAAATTGTGGAGGGCCTCACTAAATTGCTGAGGTTGGCTGAAAACCTGTGATCCTCCTGTTTCTGCCTCCCAAGTACTGGGATTACAGGCATGTGCCAACATGCCTAGCTGAACCCCAGCCTTTATATTTTGAGCACGTCCTTGGTTTCTGTTCTCACAGTTACTTCAGGTTTACCTTATGTTTTCCCTGCCCCAGCCTGAGAAGCAATCATTTCTCCAAGGAGCATGTGATTGCTTTGATTAAAAAATGGCACAGACAAAGCCATATCTGGGGAGTGGGTAAAAATCAGATATAATTTTAAGGAAAGGTCAACAAGATTTGTTCATGGACTTAAAGGAGGATGTGAAATCAAAGACAATTCAACACAACCAACCAAAGAACTTGGGGTGTCATTAAGGTAAAGAAATCTGAGATGGGAATATTTGTGGGAGATAGGGTGTCAGGCTGAGTTTGGGATATAGTTAAAATACTAGGAGCTGGGAATGGTGGCACAGACTTGTAATCCCAGTACCTAGAAGGCTGAGACAGGAGGATTACAGGTTTGCAGCCAACCTTAGCAACTTATTGACACTCTGTTTCAAAATGAAAAATAAAATAGGGCGGAGAGTATAGCTCAGAGGTAGAATGCTCCTGGGTTCAATCCTCAGTACAATAAATAAATAAATAAATAAATAAATACTGTGTACATAACTAGAAAAGTTGAATAGACAATTGGTTATTTCAGTCTGGACTTCCTGGAGATATTCTCTATCTTAACAAGACAGGTCAATGTAGAGAGACTGGTAAGCAGCTTAATACATACATAAATGACGAGTTACAAGGAAGAAAAAAAAGTGTTTAACCATTGGAATAAATTACCTTTAAAATGTCATGGAATTCAATCCATGGGGGAGGATGCCTTTTATTCTTTACGATATAGATGGAGTAGGTAGTTTACCTTTGTATAACAACATTGTATTAGGTTTCTTAAATATTTTACTAATGGCATTATTTTAACTAACATATGTAGTTGTCTTTGGTATTGATGGGGGATTAGTCCTAGGGTCCTCATGAATACCAAAATCTGCGGATGTTCATGTCCCTTGTATAAAATGACATGGTGTTTGAATTACAGTCTACCCACACACATTTTCTCATATACTTTAGATAATCTCTAGGTCACTTAGAATACTTAATACAGTGTAAATGTTATGCGAATAGTTGTCATACTGCATTATTTAGGAAATAATGTCAAGAAAAAAATGTCTGTATGTGCTCAGTGCAGATGCAATTTCTTCTGAATATTTTTCATTCTTGATTGTTTGAACCTATGGATGTAGATTTCATGGATGCAGAAGCCACAGATGGGGATGGCAGAATGGATATGGCCAGGCTGAAGTAAAATGTAACACTGAGATCTCTCAACTCTTCCTCCTTCCCACATATGGAATGTACTATTAAGATTCTTCAAAGAAAGGGAACTATTTCAGTAAATCCTGATGTACAACAGGCCTTTCCTGGTGTTCACAAGTCTACAAAGTGGTATGCAGTCCATCACCATTCACCAGCTGCTGGGAAGGATCAAAATAGAGGGAGACAGGACAGTAACTGGTCATGTCAGCAAACAATAAAACAAATTAGGCTTTTTATGGGCTCATTCACATCTTTTGACCTTCACTGGATTTTGAAGTCAGAGGGAATTAATCGCTCCATGACCAAACAAACAGCATGATGAGAAAAAGGACCTCTCAAGGCAGAAGACGCTTCGTAGTCAACCCTCCAAAGACAGAGTGTCCACCTCTTTGCTTCAAGACCAGGTTTCACTAAACCAGGACTGTCTGCACTCTATCAGTCGTGCTTTTGAAAGAGTCTTCACAGAAGTAAATTTTATCACTGTTCTTAGGATGACATTTTCCTTTAACTAAACACCAGCCCAGCAACATTGTTTTCCTCGGCCCCTGAGTTATGTTCTCTGTCTTCTGCTTCTGAAGCTTGCTGCCTTAGCTCTAGTCTGGAAAGTTGGTGACAGAAAATAATAATAATAATAATAAGCACAAGAATATGTTAGACTATGTTAGAGGAGAAGTATAAAACTGAAACCTGCTCCAAATGCTAAAAATCTAATGAGTAGATAACGTGTTTAAGTAGACGAACTCAATTGATAATACAGATAGGACTATATTAGTACTCGAACAATATTTGTGAAATAATAAATGTCATAAAGTCTTTGCAAATCACTGTACCACAGATTTCTCCCATTAACATTACTCTTCACATGAGAAAGTTATCTATACCACTCCAAAATTGGGATGCAAATTTCAAAGTAACATCTGGGCACCCTATTAGGAAAATGGTACCTAACATTTGACATAACTACTATTTTCTATATTTTAAACTTTGACAAAGATATTTTAAGACAGAGTACTTAATTCAAATGGTGCTGCACTTGCTATTGAATTTTTCCATTTCAAATTTAGTATTTATTAAAATAACAGTGTGGCAGGTAATGAACATGCTGCTTATGAAGTGGCTAGAGAACTGAAGCTGATTAATGGTTGTTTTCTGTTTGGCAAAAAAAAAGCATAAGCATAAGGACTAATAATGTATTGAATGTCAATACTGTATTTTAATTTTAGTTCTGACTCTTACTAAATAACTTGGCATCATTTTTATTTCCTTCATCCTGCATTTACAGATGCAGAGTAATAATAATACCACAGAATTCTTATGATGATAAAATGAGATCATGTATGAAAAATAAAGTATTAATGGTGGTCTTTGACATTAATTGGTGTATAATATATGCCAGGCACTATGCCAAGTTCGCTTGCTTGCTTATTTATTTATTTATCTATTTATGGTACTGAGGATTGAACCCAAGGGCATTCTCTACCTCTGAGCTAGACTCACAGTCCTATTTTATTTTTTATTTTGAAATGGGGTCTCACTAAGTTGCTGGGGGCCTTGCTAAGTTGCTGGGGATGGCCTCGAACCTCAGATTCTCCTGTCTCAGTTTCTCAAGACCTGGAGTTATAGGAATAAGCCCCACACCAGGCTATGCTGAGTTTTTAATACACTATGTCTTCATATTTTAAAAAAACTCTACAAAGAGAATTTACTACTTTCTCTCCCCTCTGTTATTTCAAATCCTTGTAGCTTCTTCTAAAATAACATATGTCACAATATATCATCACTATTTTCCTATTACTCTTCTATGGCAAGCTCTTTCAGAGAAAATAATGAGACATTTATTTCATTCTTAGCACCTAGCCCCTTGGTTTAAGGAACACAGATTTGATGTTTCTAATTGTTGACTGACTTAGATAATCAGCCTTGAGATGTTTGTGTGATTTCTTTGAGACAGAATAAGATCTTTCTGGCTTTATTCTTAGAATCAGCAGACCCAAAGGGAAATCATACTACATATTTCAGCCACTTTGTGATGATCGATGCCTGACCTACATTCCTCATCTATCAATTAAAGAATTTATTTCCTTAAGCTCATCTATTTGCTTAGAAAATTCACAGTTAACTTGCTAAGATTAGAATGGGTTACTGCCAAAAGGCAGAGTACATTTTTCAGACTAACTGACAGATCAAAATGGCAGAAATATAAAATGTTGCTGAGAAAAACTGAGGACCTATCTAATTATAATACTTAATACTGATAAGATGTCCATTCTTCCAAATCAGTCTTAGATTCAATACAATTACTACCAACTTTCTTTCTGGCAAGGAAAAAATTTAATACCTAAAAATCAATACACAGATATTATAAATATGAACATTTAGCATTTTGGGTCATTTTAGGTTGCAAAGAAATATTATCAAAGCATCATTTTATATTTCTTTTTTTTTAAAGTACTATCAACTTTCAACAGGACTTTTTGAGAAATTTTTGAGCTGAATCTAAAATGTATATGGAAACGGAAAGGATCTAGAATTGCTAACAAAATCTAGAAAAAGAAAAAGATTTACACTGTGATTTCAAGTTTACTTTTAAATTTATTGTAAAGCAACTGTAATGCGAAAAGGGAGATAGTGACATAAGGATAGATCAATGAAAAAATAATAGGGATAAATCCACACTTGCACATTCAATTGATTTTCCACCAAGATGCCAAGATAATTCCATGGGCTAGGAAAATTGCTTTAAACAAATGGCATTGAAATGACTGGTGTATGCAAATAAACAAACCTTAGCCCTTACGTACCCATGCATCAAAACAATAATAATAATAATAATTTAATAAAGTCAATAGACCTAACATAAAACCCAGAACCAAAAGTCTTCAGAATAAAGCATAGAGAATACCTTTTTTTCCTTTAAGTAGGTAAGATTTATTGGTTAGGGAAAAACAAGTATGGGAGGCTGTTCATTATTGTAAAGAAATCCGTATGCATAAAATACATTGTTTGTACATAACACATGATAGAAGAATACATAATTTAAGAAACTTATTATGTATTCAGCCTGCACACAATGTCTGATATGTATGTGGATGTCTTTGCAATAATGAGCAGCCTCCCCAGGAACCCTGTTATGAACTACAACACTCGATCACCTATACTTGTTCTAGGATTTTTTTTCTTTTTCTAGTTGTTAGGTGGGTGACTTTTCTCTAAAGCAAAATGAGATAATTACAAGATAATATTGGAGTTAAATAATTATTTTCAATAAATATTTTTGGAGATCACCTCTCATAGGGTGATATACTTTACTCACAGTAAAGTAGTTGGAAGCGTTTCAAGCTTAAATTTTCTTCACACAACAAAAGTTGACATGCATATTTTACTTATTTATTTATTTATTTACTTATTTATTTATTTATTTATTTATTTATTTATTTATTTTTGCAGTACTGGGGACTGAACCCAGGGGCATTCTACCTCCAAGCTACATTTCCAGCCCTATTTTTTATTCTTTATTTTGAAACAGGATCTCATGAAGTTGCGGAGGGCCTCACTAACTCCGGTCTCAGCCTCCCAAGTACTAGGGTTACCACCACGCCCGGCTGACATGCATATTTTAAATTGAAGGAGAAAACACATTTTCACTACATCAGCTAATTAGTACATTTTGGGGCATTTTGAAATACTTAATTTGACCCTATGTGTTTTCATCTCAATAAGAAAGTTATTGAAAAATGAGAAATAAAACTATTTGGAAGAACATAGGTATGTGAAAAATAAAAGTCATCTTCTGCAATAGTCAGAACCATACCTCCATAGGAGAGCAATCCAATATCTGGCATTATTTGATGATTTTCTGGAACTGATAGGACTCACGGACACTGGTGAGCAGAAAGATGGAACTGGACAAGAGTCAGCAAGACTGAAATCACCTCATGGCTGGCTGCGGCCCACTAGTCCAGGGATATTGGGCAAACCACATAGCTTGTCTCGGTCCCCATCTAGAAATGGTGGAGAATACTTTTTGCTCTACTTGATTTGGAGTTATTATGATTGCTCGTGTTTTTATTAACAACCCTTCATTCAGAAAACACATACGGGGAATGTAAAGACAAATAATGCATGAAGCTTCACTTCCAGGAGGAAAGATCGCTTTACATGCATACACATAACCAGAGTATGAGAATAACAGATAAGCAAGAAAATAAGATGAAGTACTATCGGCGTTCAAAGGCTGGAGTAGCTAGATCCTTATGTGGTACTGTGGAAGGCTTCAAGACAGTGGTTGAGCCAAGCTAAAATTAGATGGGATTCAACAGATGGACGTGGAAGAGGGGTTTTAGGTTGAAAGAAGTCCTTGAAGCAAAATCACAGTGATAGACCCAGATGTGTAAGGGAGCCAACAGAGTCATGGAAATGACTAGAACTTGCTGGGAACCACAGTATACTCAGAAGCTTCGACTGGGGTGAATTAGAGAGCTCATGTGCATATAAAGGCTTACACATTTAATTTTTCAGAACAAAACTGAAACACAGTGGGAGCTAATTCAAGCATCCTAACTCTGAATCCAGCCCATACTGTTGAGGACCAAAGTGCTTGAGGTACTCTTCCTCCCTGCTCCATATCCCACTTCTAACTTCTGTCATTGACATTGAAGGGATGGTCCAGGTCACACTTGTCAGAGGCCAGACTGCCCTCTCAGGAGCAGATATTTCAAAGTGCTTAATCTGACTGGTTTTCAGAATCATCCATGTACTTAATTTACTAGATCTCTACTCACATAAGAAATACCTTCAGTTCTAGCTTTACAGAATGGGGATGATTTAAACATTTCTGCTCATCAAAACAGCTTGCATTTATCTCAAGTATAAGAGAATTCCTAGCCTACCCTATCTTATAAATATTATTCTTTAGATCTCACTTTTTTTTTTTAATGCTGGGGATTGAACTCAGGGGCATTCTATCTCCAAACCATACCTTGATCCCTTTTAATTTTTTTTTTTTTTTTGAAACAGGGTCTTACTGCTTACTTGCTGAGGGTCTCACTAAATTTCTGAAACTGGCCTCTAACCTGTAATTCTCCTGTCTCAGCCTCCCAACAATTGGGATCACAGACATATGCCATGATGCCCAACCCTTATTTGATCAATGCACAACACTTTTTTTTTCTTTCTTTTTTGCAGTACTGGGGATTTAATTCAGGGGCATTCTACCTCTGAGCTATACCCCCAGCCCTATTTTTTATTCTTTATTTTGAAACAGGGTCTCACTAAGTTGCAGAATGCCTCACTAGGTAGCTGAGGCTGGCCACGGTGAACCCGGATCCTCTGGTCTCAGCCTCCCAAATGCTGGGATTACAAGCGTGCGCCACCACGCCCAGCAGCACAACACTTTTGACTTACAAAGAAAAGAATATTTGAAGTGGAATTTGCTCTGAGTCTACTCATTGGTGGCTTAATTTTTACTTCAATATTTTCATATTGATTTCCAAAGTACTCAAGACAGTATTCTTGAGTTCTATAATGCACTCTGATGATTAATTGATATTTAAGAGGTACATTCCAACAAGATGGGCTTCATTTTATTAGTGACTAATGTACTTGATTAGTCTATACAAAGTAGGCCTTCTGGGATGCTAGTATTTGGGGAACTTCTTTAAAACACCATAAGCATAGTCAGTATCTCCAAAATACCAACCATGTTGATTCCAGTAATATACTACTAACGTATCCAAAAGATGAGAGACCAATGATTAAAAACCTTTACCAAAAGTTCTTCCATAATGGGTCTTATCTAGCCAATTCCTGGACACAGAAAAAAAAATACTCTATTTTCCAAAAGGATATAAAAACATCAAACATAGCAAATCTTCTAAGAATATTTTTGCAGAATAAATAAGCAGTAAAGTAGAAGAAATAGTATAGATAGTCACACAATTCTTTTCTTTTTCTTCCGGAAATATATATTGTCTGAAAACTGAACTTTGAAGAAAGGCAATTTAGGGAAAATGGAGGCAGAGGAAACAAAGGAAAACACAGAGAGTAACAAGGAAATATTTCTGGTTTTCTTATAAATTAGAAAGAAGCAGAGAGGAGAGCTATGAAGATATCCAGAAGAACTGGTGATGAGCAGACCAAGGTCATGGTGAGGACTCAAGGTCAGGCCACAGGTTGTGTGCCTCCTCCCTGCCACGGGCTACATTCCAGGAATCTCCCAAACCTGGGTTTTTCCCATCTTTCTTTTTTTATTTCGCTTGTTATTCTATTGACACCCTTGCTGCACTGGTTTTTCTAATGTCTTTGATGGGTTTTCTTTTCAAACACTCTGATTATCTTATTTTTTTAAGTTGATTATATTGTTTTGTTTGATACAATTGATTTCTGTGAAATCACTTCTTTAGCAGATGAGTTTGTCAGTATTACTCTTTTCTAGAAACTAAAAGTTTATTGGATACTACTTAATCTTCTTTCAAATCTATGTAAATATCTTTGCCTCATGCCCTGCTATCTCCCCAGATACTTTATTGTTTTATCTTTTGTGAGACGCCCAGTAGTATTAGATATGGAATCACATTTGCAGTGAAACCCTAGAATCTTAATTCAGAATCTTTAGTTTTGTGGAGACCTATCTTATGTCTTAACAGAGGCAACTTTTCTTTGCAAGTTCTCCTCGCAAATTCATAAGACCAATACCAAAAGACAAAATCACTGCTGCTCATGCCTAAACTCTACTAACTAGAGCTGGAAACTTAAAATTGAAGGTTATGTTGTAAGCTTTTCTGTAGTAAGACAATAATTTCCCTTTTCCTTCAAAATTCCTCCGTGATTCTCATCCTAAGCACTAGCAAGAGGAGGTGAACCAGAAGTTCTTGGTGGATGCAGCACAGGCAAAAAGAGCAATGCCACCAGTTAAGTCTCAAGGAAACCTGCTCGAAAAGCTAACTGAAATGTTCTGGGAGGGAGGGAGCATGTTTCTTCCTATTCGAGAGTTACTAGAAAAATGACCTTTTTTTTTTTTTTTTTTTTTTTTTTTTTTTTTTTTTGGTATTATTGGGGACTGAACTTGGGCATTCTATCTCTGAGCTACACCTGAAGCTCTTTTCTATTTTTAATTTGAAACAGGGTATGGCTAGGTTACTGAAAGTCTCACTACTTGCTGAGCTTGTCCTGGAACCTGCCATCCTCCTCTATCAGTCTCCCAAGTACTGGGATTACACTCCTAATGGCAAGTTTTCAGTCCTGGGGGTTAACTCATTAATGTGATGATGACATTGTTTTCATCCCTTCTTCCCCTTTATCATGAAAATTCAATAGAAGTCAGAAAAAAGCAGCAGCCATATCTGGAAAATGATGCAGTACTTTGATCCTTCAAAGACCTCAAATTATGTACTTCTCTAAGTAATATGAGGCACCATAACTATGATATTATAATTGTTGTATTTTATTTTGACTGGGCTAGATTATTTCCACACATGTCTGACAGTCTGTAGGATTTAATCTTTGATGTTTCCAGGGATTTATATCCTAGAAGAACTCAAATAACAAATGGAAATCAAGCAGGCATATAAGAGAAACGAACTAGATAGCCCGAAAGGAATATTAACCCTTATTAATTTCTTCACTTTTTTTTTGCTCTATTTTCTACTTTATTGTAAAAAGACACATTTAAAATACTGTGCCTTCTCACTATTTACCCTTGGTTATGATTAATCCTGGGAACCTGATTTCTTCATTTTGTAGACTACATATTTTAATATTGACCAATGTTTTGACTTGATTTCATATGGGGAAAGCCAATGAAAGAATTAGAGATGGCAAGAGAAGACTGTAGTCAGTGTATATTTGGTATTAGATAAGAAATTGTTTTCAGAAGCCACGCATTATAGTGCATGCTTGTAATCCTAGTAGCTGGGAAGCTAAGACATGAAAATTGCAGGTATGCTACCAGCCTTCAGCAGCTCAGTGAGACCCTCCACAACTTAGTGAGACCCTGTTTCAAAATTTAAAAAAATAGGAGTGGGGGTATACCTCAGAGGTAGAATGCCCCTGGGTTCATCCCCAGTAACACACACACACACACACACACACACACACACACACACACACACACACACACGCAAACACTTCTACAAGCCAGAGGAAATTTCTTAAATCCATGTGAGAGAATGGTGAAATTTTCCTTCTGGAGAATTTCCACTTAACACCTTATTACTTAGTTCATAACTATATGAGACATTCAAAGATGAAACCACATTAAGCACTTCTTTAGAATGTGAGAGAAAAAAAATCTTTCTCTTTCTTTTAAGGAATAAGTAATCAAATATGGAAAACAAAGCAAACATATAAGCATTATTGCATCGTGTCCCCTAAGTGACTTTATTTAATCCTCCCTGATTATTTTTCTTTTTGATAAATATAAATGTTCAGAAGTCACTAAGTAATATTGAGTTGTTCTCTCAAAGATCAAGAATGCATGGTTGTGTTGATGGCACTTGGAATTTTCATTATTTATGACTTTCTTCTATAGAACTATGCTTATTTAATTAGCATCATAAGGTA